>JAGVSQ010002287.1:4868-17345 GCA_022683975.1 Rhyacophila evoluta | reverse complement strand
AAATATAATTCATTCGTCATATGCGATAGCTTTAGATTGTATGTTTCAAAAAAACAAGGCTAATTACCAAAAATACCAAAAAGTGCATATTTACACACGGTAAGTTCTAATTCACGGACTAAAGATAACCGTAGCATTTGCATTTGCTATTAATAATATTAAAAGAAAAATTTAATCTACATACCATAAAATCTCAAATGTTAGACCATCGTTACAGAATGTATCTCTATAAACTCTAGTTTATGCTAATAATGAATGTCTTGAAAAGTTGCCCCTCGGACATTTCTGGTACTTTAAAGAACACTCAAAGCTCATTACGCCATGGAATACCCCAACATTGTAAGAAATGGAAGAAAAATTAAGGACTAAGGCCAAAACAAAAGTATGACTAAATCCTGTACACCAGGAATGTTTTTATAATAATAATAAAGATTACGCGATAAAAATCCAAAATAAAGTGTTAAATTTGAGTCGTAAATAACAATTTATGAACAACTGTGTATAAACATTTCAAATAATTTTTTGCACGATGAATATTTGTATTTACATGCTATCCATTACAACGGAATATCAACGCACATTTACCAAATTAGTGAATATGTCGATTTGTTTTACTGTTAATAATGACTAATGACTTCAATGGCGAATGAACAGCATTGCAAATTGACCGATGAAAAATTCTTCAGCGGCAAAGCGTCTCGTGGAAATTTATAGGCGAAATAATTCCAGCTTTATCGGTCGAGAAAATGTCGCGCTTCGTTAATCTGATAGAAAAATCGGACCCCCACGTTCACAGGAAAACTTTTTCTAGGCAGTCAATTAACTGGCAGAGAAGGAGATTTGACCCCTATACCAATTCTATCCAAGGTAATTTAGGATGTGTAATTTCAAGAATGTTGCAGTCGGTTTATTGTAATAAACAATATTATTTTAATAACCAATAAAATTAATATAAATAATACGTTGTAAATGGATCTTTTCGATTTGAAGACATGTCTTTGACATATTTTTTATGAGAATTTACTTTAATACTACACGTAAAATTGTTGAAATATAAAAGGAAATTAAAACAATAATTTATAATGAATAATGGCTCGTTTGATAATCGTTTTGATTTTAATTAGTAGACGTAGTTATAATATAAAGAGCTTTTTCAAGATAAGAATAAAGTTTCAAAGAATGTCCATAAACTTTGGATACCCATGCAATGCAAAATTTAAATTAACTCTTCCACATTAATTTTGAATTTAATTTCAAAAACTTTAAAGTAAATTACAAAACAAAGAATTTATTCATTTATACATTGTTTTATAAAATATATTTTTATACTGTAATATATTTTACTACAGTATAAAAAATATCGCTTTTAGTGTTAAGGAGGGTTTATCCAATTTAACGGCCTTTTCTCTTTCATTTTCGTACGATTTCAAAAATGGTTTACCAAAAGTTGATGTAATTTTCTAGTCGTCGAACCATTTTTAAATTATTAGATAATATATTAAATAAAATAGTTTTTATAAGAAATAAGTGTATCAAATAATTAAGCTATTTATCTAAAACTATTAATATTTAAGCTAATGATTAATAAGGAAAAAATGAATTTCATTTTAAAAAAATAAAAAATATTTCATTAAAAATAGTCTCAATAAAATGATGCACCATAAACAGAATAAAAGTATATTATTTATGACAGAAAATTAAACCCACGGACTATTTCATAATAAAAATTTACAATAATTGTAAGTTTAGTAGATTTTCATATAAAATAATTTTGAAAAGAGCGATATATATCAATAACTAATAAACATTTAAACGTAAAAGTATCCTTAATTGTTAAAAGAAAAATAGCATTGAATAAATAATTCACTCACATGAATTAAATTAATGCTGTGTGTATTAAAATACTTTTACAATAGTAGTAATTATTATATATAACAAGAATAATCGAGAATAAACTCTCAAAAAGTAGACTTTGTCTTAATATTTACAAAGAAAGTAACAACTTGCACTGTGTGTATAATAAAGTCCTATAAATTTAATCAAAATGTTCTAATATATAGATAAAAGTATTGTTTTATACCGTATCTCAATATGAAATAACTTTTACGGACGTCAGAAAGTTTTGAGTTAGAAAGCATTAAGCAATCAGGAAATACATATTATATGACTGTTCAAAATTTCTAGAAATAAAGTTAACATACGAAATATGTTTAAGGTAAAAATAATTTAGAAATAAACATTCAATAGTACAATATATTACTGATAGGTCTTTAACAATAACTTTTGAATGACATTACAAAAAATAAGTTAATATTTTGAAAAAGTTTGACCAAGTTTATTTACAGTAAACGACGTATTATTAAATATGAAATGTTTTTATCAAAAGTTTACTCACTGCTCTGGCCTGCACGCGGTCCGGACAATTGAAGATAGCAATCACCACAACACAAAATACGACGCCGCAGGGGGCGAATCTACGACGCTGAAAAGCTTCCGTAGCAGAAGTCATCGTAGAGCTCTGTAAAAACGACCGTAGCACGCGGGCGTCACGGACCGTCTGGCTACTGTGAGGCCTCTACGCCGCAGACACACTACTGACCTATGCGCCTCTACGTCGCTACGCTGTTTTCAAAGCTTTCGTAGCGCGTGTGCTTGGAGGTGTGTTGACAGCGTACTGCGTATTTGTTTACAAGATAATTCATTTTTAAGTAATAAACAATGTATTGTCATCATACATCTATAATACTATTGTATACAAACATATTTATCCCATTCTAATAAAACATCAAACACAAATATAAAAATTGCGTTGGTGTTTTTTTAATTAATTTAAAAATATAGATTGTTTTAAAATAAATATCTTATAACGTTGGTAATAAAAATAAACCATTTTTTTTGGAAATTATATTATTCGAAAAGTGTTTTCCATAGACCTGCTAATTACCCTGAAAATTATTTATGGACAGAAAAAATACTGTACTTTCACACAAATTTTAAATTTTGACAACTTTAAGTCTCGCATACGACACTACTCGTCCAAGGCATATATGATGTGATTCTTTTTTTAAATATATTACGATTTATTTAATTGTGTTGTTAAAAGTATAATATCTGAAGTTAGAATTACTCTTGACGGCAGATGAAAGATGTTATAAAAATACACATTTCTACTAAAATTCTACATGCGGGCAATTAGCACTAACTTTTAACTAAACAGATTACAATATTTTGCTTAATTTAACGATTTAATTTTCTGTAAACATGTGTATTACGTAATTTAGTTTTGCTTAAAAAATGTCTCCCCGCAAAGATGTTGATGTTTCCCTTTAAAATGTATTACATTAAATAATTTTACTTATCTTCAATATGCTTTATTATCTGTCATGGCGGTATATTTGAGAGGGGAAATGGTGTATGTTGTTTATTTATATTATTTATATTATATATACACCAGAGATTTACAGGCTGTTGCGTTTTCATGGCGCATGCGTCTGGAAGTGTGTTGACAACATAGTTAATACTAACTTGTTTACAAATTTTAATTTTCACTATCCGCTCCGTGAAACGTGCTGGCAGATAAGCGTAATTTTTATTTTATGCGATACTGGTGGTTGCGTTTACGGCCTATTTTGAAATTTACGAACAGAGCGCGCCGATGTAATGAAATATTATATTACTCAATAAAACGACGTACAAAATGAATTTAAACATTATAAACGGCTTTAATTTTCATTTTTGACAATCTCATAAACCTGGTTAGGATTACGAACTATGAAATGCAGCATTATCAACACAATAATTGTAAATATATTTACAAATAATGTGTATCTTTCACAACACTATACGTTTATGAAATCACTTATTATTATTTCAGTACTACAGTTTGTTACATTAAAATCCATTACGTTAATTTACAGTGAGTACATGTTTTTTTTTAATTTGCTGCTATTTTTTCGATAAATAAACTTTTTGAATTAGGAAAATTAAAAATAAAACTTATATTTCAAACACCTCAGCGCATAAGTTGTGTATTCTTAAAAAGTATTTCACAAGTAAGAAATATAATCAGTCTTGTGATTTGTTTGTTTCTCTAGATAATCTTCAATTTTACGTGGTACTTCATTTACACACGCAGTTACCATTGCATATATAAATTGTATGATTATTTTATTTTCGACATTCTCAACGTGCAAAGTAGTACATACTGTATTTAGACTGTATTAGATAAAAATATATATGAGTATGCCTAGTATCTTAACAGAAGCTTAATTAATTATCAACCATGCTTTTCACTCACCACCCGGCACATCTTTACGCTAGTTATGCGGGCCTATACCACAGCGTAACGAATGTTAGGTTAAGTGCCAGAAGTGGACATAAGTTGGCGTGCACTAGAACGTGCGTGATTTCTATTCTAACCAATTATTTCCTGTTAAATTTTAGCCTTGTTAAGAAGAAACCTTCTCGCTTGGCGTAGAATTTGGAAAAAAATTCAAAAGATACAATATTATTTTTCGTAGAAACCAAGTTCCAAAAGCCGACCGGTCCGACAAATGGTCGAAATGACTTAAGAAACTCTTCTATTTTGTCCAACATATGAGAACACTCCCAGAGGATGTGATTGGTACCCTTCATTTTCTTACATAAGCAAGTAGAAGATTCTATAAAACCAAGATGACAGAGCTTGGAGGTAAAACCTCCGTGACCGGTTAAGAACTAGGAAGTCCAATGGTCTGGAGTTAAATTGGTTATCTCCATGCGCCACTTTAGGTTTAGAAAAAACAAATGTTTTTTTCTCTGTTCTTAAATTTTTCTGCTCTTAATGGAGACGCTCCTCCACTTATATTATCAAACTAGAAGAAAATTTTAAAAATCACACGTGCTGAAACAGGTAGGTAATATTTATATAATAGTTAAATACAAGATATTCAATATCCTGAACATGGTGATATCTAATAAACGGAGCCTGGTACATCATCAATCGAGGTAACTCTAATAAATGTAGAGATTTTGTAAAATATTTACGAGAGTCTAAACCTAATGGAAGATTATTGTAAACTAAACTACCCTCTGAGATGTGGCTGTTGAAAATAACAAAAATAGTTTAAAATAAGATTAAAATAAATTATTAAGGGATCAATTTCAATTGGTAGTTTTAGAACTAAACTACAATTCAATAGAAACGTCTACTCTAAATGTAAGTAATCGTTAGACACGTTCGTATGTTTTCTGAACAAATTTCGCAAACTCATATATTTATAATTAATTCAAACATATTCAACATTCGTGTATAACATTATAATGACTTACATTGAACTCAGTAAAAAGCTTTGGATACTTATTAACATGCCGCCACTTTATATTAACCTAAATCACGCAATGTTTCGCGGAGAAAGTTGGTTTAATCAATTACCCCTGGAATTATTCCAAGTAAAGGTCTTAATTATTAACTACTAGTATAGATGAAAAATACAAGTTTTAGTTTTACCTTGTAAATGTCTTTCAACAATATTTTATTATATAATGAAACTATTGAATATTCAAATTCGCAGTACACCTTAAATACACCCGGTGTTTTAAAATTTTACTCTCAAAACGCTTTCTGACTATTTAAATTTAAGCTGCTCACATAAAGTTCCATTTTTTTCTCACAACTTTTTGAGATTTTCAAATAATACAATATTCATGTAAAATATAAACGTAATATAAGGTGTTTTACAATGATTTTTTCTTTGGACTTCAAATATTTCGTGTAAAATACTAAATTTCTAAAATAGAATGACTAAAGTAAACTCAAATGAGCTAAGCGTGGTACAAATAAATTTCAAGATGCAAAGACAAACATCTTTTCTCATGATTTGAATAACCAATATTAGATTCGGTCAAAGTTTTATTAAATTAAACAAGCTTGTTAAACAAATACTAAAACAAAAGTTCCTGCAGAAATCACCTTTGATTTTTCTTGATTTAATTCAGAAAATTCTTTCAATGAAATATTGCACGTTCAAAAACGTTTTTTTTTTTGTGACTATACTGATTAAAATATATATACAATAGAACCTGGAAAACTTTCGAACCCATTTATTAACCGGCGATCTTGGCAAAAATAAATCTATTAAAATCCACTCACGATAATTAAAATAGATAACATGAAATTGAATAAGAATCTACTTTACTCTCGATAAATATAATTGTATTGTTATTTAACAGTTTACAAAATGATGCGATGATTAGAAAAGATACAACAAGCTTTTCGCAGGCATCACCAGCATATATTCTAGCCAGCTCCAGCGTCCTTGCATGATTGTTAACATATCAGTTACTAAAACCAAAATAATATCTAAAATTAATTTATTATTTTGACTTTGTCAAAACTATACAAGGTATTTTTGTTTTGTTGCGATTTATATTCATAATACAATTTAAATTATAAATAAAGGTGAACAATTGTTATATTCAAAATTTATTTAACTAAAAAATTTTACACACGTGTGAATCCAATTATATACGCCACAATAATTTAAGTTCTAAAGGAGTATTAAAAATAATGAAACAATAAACAAGAAAGATTAAACAAAGCATACTTTAATTAGGTAAATATTACTACTATTCGCAGAATAAATACGAAGCAAGATTTTGTGTGAATATGTGGCAAGGGGACATGTTACAACTTGTAATTATTATCACTCGTATATAAGCTGGAATAATTAGAAAGAAGACAAACATAACTCACACTATGGCAGCACAGCATCACGTCCGTCAACACAATCACAGACACAAGAGTCATGCTGAGTAAAATGATATTGCTTGGTAAATTTAACTGCGCAAAGTGATTAAAATTTCGTCACTTTAGTAACTCAAACTGAGTCGAGTAATTATAGATGACACACTACTAGACCCTTAAGCAATCGACAAACATAATACATTTGAAAGTGAGTGAAAATTTAATTAGTTTGATGTTAAATGATTAAACTTTCGACGAACGTCTGGTCACAGTGCATTTAATTAACAGTCTAAAATAATTTTAGGAATGGGTAACCTTTATTTTAATATATATATTTCCGGTCATGGAAGCTCCATGTAGTTGCCATATTCTCTATGCGTATATGGCAGACGACGAAAAAGATTTCTCTAAAATTACCGAATTTAAACTTACAATAATAAGCAGTATCCTTTTTATTAAGCTTCCCACTACAATCAATATACTCTATCCAGTTAGGTTATATTTAAAAGCCTATTTTGTTGCAAGCCTAATTATTTTGTATTCTAAGTTGATTTGAAATAAATCTTGGCTCCTCTAAAAATCAGCTTGTCCAGAAGAAGAGTATTAGAATCTTTATATCGTTTCTTCAAAATAATGAGTGAGTATCATACGTCAAAAATATTTAAATAATTGTTAAAACGCAGTATTTCCAATGCTTTCGCAACTAAATTATTAATTAAAATATATTGAACCAAAACATATGAGATGCGTGGAAAATTAAAAAAGCAAACATTTATTTGTTATTTTCAACATTTGACGGAAGAAAAAGCGAGAGAGAATTTCGAATAGAGATGCTTAGAGAAGAGTATATTTGGTCATGGATTTCAATAAACTTCACTTCATTTATTCTTTAAATGCAAGTAAGTAAAATTAGACAAATAAAAAAATAAAATTTAGTCTTTATTATTTTGTCCGTCTACATCTCTAAATTTTATTTTTTTAGACGACTTATTTACAATACATAATTTAAATGAAATATATTCTATTAGCATATAAAAAAAGACATCAAGTGCATTTCCATTGGTATAAGCAGTATACATTTTAGGGAGGCTTAAGTTGATGTTACCATGTAAAGTTGTAATTTGTAAGTAATTTAATTGTTTAATCTACAAAGTGGACATTGTCGATGGTATGTATCCTTTCCAAGGGTAAAACTTATGGTAAGTACCTAAGGTTGTGGTTAGTAAGCTCTGTGTGGTTGCAACTGTCCAGTGTCCACTCTACCATTAACCACCTAAATAACTAAGCCTAAGTCTAAATAACTCGTTCTGATTACAGTTACAAAATAATTCAAAAATATCGCTAAATAATGTGTTATTTCTTTAGCAATTTTTATGCATTGCAAAATATCTCAACTGTTGGTATCAAAGCAGGAATCCATCTATTATTCATACTTATTTTATAATATATTATTATAGAAGTAATATGAATGTTTATTTAACTTAATAATAGTTTGTATGTTTGGTTGTAGCCTGGAATTTGATTGTTTGAACGGTTAAGTACTTTAGTAAGAAACTGAACCTAAAATGAAGTGGATTTCTAACAATCTGGAATTCAGATAACTAACCAAACTCTAAAGGCTAACCATTTACGCTTACATTAAGGGATGGAGTATTAAACAATGGCCAACTAATGACTTACAAAGCCTCAACTATGGCATTTAACTCATAAACATGTATATACTATAGGTATGATCGTGAATAAGCAGTCGATAAATACAATAATAAATAAATACTATATTAAAAAAATACGTTAGTTTTAAACGACAAATACAAACATGAAAGAAAATCGATATTTTTTCTGTAATTATTACTGTACTAATACAATGTCCTCCTGGTGGCTGAAAGGTTGGCGTGTGCGCTTTTCAAGCGAAAATTGCGGGGAGATTTTAAATAAATTCAACGATGCGGAACTGGATGCCCAATAATCAATAATAAGATTAGATCCATATTATTCATTTCTGGAATGGTCATCATCACACTGTTGAGATCTACATGCTACACTTTAGAAGCGGACATGCTATATAAACATATCATAAGATTTATTATAATATATATTTCAATATTAAAAGAACGAGAGCTAATTTTATTCATAATTATATCCGATACATACGATCACATAAAACACTCTGTTATTATTCTAATATATGCATATAATGTCTAGCTTTCGAGTTTTAATGAGCATAAATCTTTAGTGTGCTTTGATAGGTATCTGAAAATATTGTATACCATATTTATTAAAATATTAAATGATTAATATATAAAAGTTCGTTCAAGCTGTTGGAGCGATCAGATTTGAAAATACGCAAAGCAAAATGATCCTACATAAACGTTCAAGTATTAAGTGGTCGCTCTTGATATATTTTTAATTCAACAATAATAACTATGTGCTTTACTTCGTTACTCTTCGATATACGCCAGATAAGCTGTTTTTATTCCAAAGTTAAAAACAAACCTCAACAATAACATAAAGGGTATCTTAACTGAGTAAGGTGATCTTTGATGGATATTGTTTTTAAAGAAAAATTTGGAAAATAGTCGGTTTAATTCTCCTAATAGACCACATTTTCTCACCGTTTTTTTTTTACCATATCCTCATGAAAATGTCCCGCCTTAAAAATGAATCTTCGCAATGTAAGGATAGCAGATGTGAGAATTGAATCCGTATTCTCCTAAAGAAAAACGCGCACGGTAATCTCTCAGTAGGCCGTTTTTATTTACTATTTTTTTTTCATATTCATGTCTACCTTGGAAAGGAAAAAGTATATGAATCACACAGAACAAATTATACATGAGACACAAAAAATCGATTTTTAGCCAATGTCAAAATATTAAATAGACACGACCTCAGAGAATAAAAATGGTGTTTTATTTATCCAATCTGATTTTAGTTTAATAATTTATATCAGAAAAACTAGTAAAATTAGCCTGTTGGACGATGTTTTTCCTGGTTTGACTGGCTATCCTTTTTTCAAACTTAAAAGCTTAATTTAGAACCCCGTTTTGAATATATTATGATTTGTTTGTTTTGTATATATTATTGTTATCAAAAACAAAAGTATTTTGAAAAAACTGAAGGCTATCTTCTTTTTCCTTTCGACAGTCGAAATAGTTTTTCAAAATAGCATACGGACTTCTTTATTTATATAAAACATATAAAATCTAATTCCATAATCTGAATGTATACAACTTAATACACATTCCATCAAAAGGGTCAAAGCTGAAAATGCCGCATTAGTGTTTAAATTTGAAAAAAGGATGGATTGTGAAATTTGCGACCAGGAAAAAGGGCTTCTACGTAAACACTTTTATTGGTTTTTCTTAAATAGCTTATTAAAATAATTTCATTTCAGGCATTTCAAGGTTGTTACTTTTCAATGATTTGAATTTGGCTCAAAATCATCAAATAAACGTTTTTCGTGCCTCTTGTAAAATTTGTTCACGTGGCTTACGACTTTTTCTTTTTCTCAGTCGATATATTAATCTTTGTTTGAAGAAACACATTTTACGCTGTATGGTATATACATTTGACTTACGCAGCGTGTCATAAAATTAAATGAAAATGGATGGTAAAAGAAAAAGTAATTTAATTCTGAGAGCAATAAGAAAACCCACGATCATAAAAATTAATTTTCATCGCATAATTATCTCGTCCCAAGGTTTAACGATTTCCAACCGCCGCTAATAATGATTCACGTAATAGTTTTTACAGAGCGTAATTTTTAACTGAATGAATTCTCTATATAACAATAGAGTTTTCGTTTAAGTTTTGTTTTTTATAAAAAAATGGCAGCACGTACAATTTTTTCGTAACTCAAGTTATGGATTTGGTTCAATACGGCGGTAAATAATTTTACGATCCCCCCAAACGCATATTGGATGAATTCCAAAATTACTTTTTTACGACGAATAAAAACGCAGTTACGGCAGAGACCTCCGTAATACTCGTAAGTCACTTACGTGAATATTATACTCATGCAATTCCAATTATTATAAAACACTGTAAAGTATACTAAAAATTTAAACTGCTTGAAATAACAACGCATTTCTACCTATTATATTCAACTTATAATGGGTACATGATTAAAATCTGGTGTGACTTTTATAAAACGTTGTCCCAAAATGAGCTGATATTTTAAATTTGCTGCCAATTTTGCGGTACTTTACTGTTTTTAATAAACATTGAGATTGAACTATGAAATGATACACAATCGAACAACAGATATAAATTTTGAAATTTTTCTTTAAAATTACGAAATATTTAAAATCTCTATACTTTCAATTTGGGACAGCCTATAATATATTAAATGTATATATTGCAGTGTTTCGTTTTTTTTATCTGTCAAATTATAATTATTCTCTAAATAAGTAAAGTATAATTCCTTTTCTCATTCTTCTCATATCCGCCTCACTAAATGGAGCATAAGGCCACCACATGACGTCTTCAGGAATGTCTGTTACACACAAGCCCTCGTGCATCTTTCCAATTCATGACACCACCACTCAGTTCCGCCGAGTTCGTTCTATGTAGACCGTCGGGTACGGTCTTCCAGATTACTGGAATCCCACCGGTTGAAAGAAGGGACAAACAGGATCTAGGCTTTATGGCGTCATCCGCAGTACGTGCCCTAGCCAACTCCAGCGGGTCTGCATGACTTTTAAGGTGACACCTGAGGTGCCAAATATAATTTAACCGCATATTCCCTGCCAATATGCATGTTACACTTTTCAAAACTAACAGGATAAATTGCCGAATAGTATCACGGGCTTGACAGTAAATCAAATAAAACTAATCTATGAAAGTCACTGTTATTGATTGATAAACATTCATGTATCCTTGAGAGATAGCATTTCGATTAAGTTAGCCTATAAGTGAGAAATAGTGAATCTGAAGCAGAATTAATCGACAGTAATCTGATAAGTGTATAAGTGAGGGCGCGTAAATAATTCTCTACCGTGTAGGAGTTATCAAAAAGTATTATAAAATTTATCGCATGATCTGGGAATGAAAGGAAAGAGATGTTATTAGAATTTAGAATTCATTCCGATTGTATCGACATTATCAACGTTAATATTATATTACATAAATGTATATAAATCGTGAAGAAATATGAAAATATTCGGTCTGTAGTCAATTTACTTTGATATTCAAAATGTTACGGAAAGTAACAAAATAGATACAGAAGTGGATGCAAAGCAAAATGAATAAGAATTTATCACAGGTCGTTGTCTGAAAGCAGCCTTTTATTTTCAATTTTATGCGTAGTTTTGTCCATTCTAAGAATTTATGGTTCGTCCATATTTTCCCTTGAATGTTTTTCGGCTGATATTATTCCAAGTTTACCATATTCGTTTTTCCTTTACATGCCTTGAACGAATCAAAGCAGTCCAAAACGTAAAAAATTACCACAAAAATTATAATTATTCATTACTTATACTGATTCTATGAAATATAATATATTACTTACTTTATACAAAATAAAAAATAACTTTAAAACAGTAAGAGCTTGACATATATGGCATAAGTGCAGTTCATTTAGTTTCATGTTCATCTACTGTTGACTATATTAAATACTACCATCTTAAAACACCTTAATAATAAACTAATAACAAATGGAGACTGAAAAACTTAAATGAGCTAATGGCCATTAAAAAATGAATGGCATGGTTAGTTGTTAAGTATAGTCATTTGGCTATAATCTAGATTAAAAAAAA
>JAGVSQ010002286.1:0-25284 GCA_022683975.1 Rhyacophila evoluta | reverse complement strand
GTTATGTTCGCAGAACATTTCGGCGGATATATTCGTCATGTGCACTGTGTTACGCTCTATCCCTCGTGGATATATACGTCATAAGAGGTTAAAAGATACAGTGAAAAATTCTAGTAAATGGTGAAAGACACTATATTTGATATAAAAAATATTTGGAGATAAAAACATTTTAGAAGTACTGACTTAACCGAATATACTCGCATCTCAGTCGGCATGCGTTATTATGTAAGATAAGCAAGTTAAATTTAATACGTCGAGAAAATGTCTGGAATAATAAATATGTATTGACAAAATGATAACGCGACAATAATCACTTATTTAACAGACGCAATTATAGCTTGAATAATGCTCACTCCATGTAAGGTGGAGTCATTCACTCAAATGACTCTTGTTCAAATACGATGCATTACAGTTTTAATTAATCTCATTGTTAAGTGGATTGAGATAACAACTGCAAAAATTAAATATTTACACGATTCAAGTGGAATAAAATGACGCGGTGAAGCTTGATGTTTGTTTATAGAGATATTCTTACATACTTTAACATCAAAAACACAGCCATGTGATTATATAACACCCTTGATATGCGCCCCTCGTCACGGGCTGCTAAAGAATTAATTTTTTTTTTTTTTTATATCTACACCCCACGGAGGTTGGATTCAAAATATATATCTTACTGCATGAGAGTGGCATTCGTGTCACGTTTTTTTATTTTTAATAAAAACAATTTGAGTTCTTTTGTGTTAACCCTTTGAGTAGTATGGACGTACGTGTACGTCTGTGCGCCTTGTACAGTGGCGTAGCTACAAATTAAGCGCCCTGGAGCAAGTATAATCGTTACCCCTACTACAGTTTATTAATGTTTTTACTCTATTCTAGAAATAGTGGTTCCACATTTTTTTAACCCTCGCACTAAATTTACTTTACTTGCACTTCCTGGATTCGTGCGCATAGAGTAGCCTGCTCCAACTGCTTCCCGTTAGCTACGCCACTGGGCTAGTATGTAGCCTTATTTTCAAAGCCTTTCTTTTATATTTATAATAAAATGATATTATTTATTTTATTATTAACACAAGATATATCTATCAATGATATGTGGAAGTCTTTACAATTATGTCGTTTATTTTTAGGCTAGAAAAAAATACGAAAGGCTTAAATCAAAACTACTAAATTTATTATGTTATTTTATTCCAGCGTTGTTTTCTAGATTTTCAAGTTAACGAATGTAATGTAAAATGAAATGTGGACAAGTATTTAAAAAAATAAGATAATAATGTATATCGACAGCGTTTAATTATTGGCGTTATTTTTATTTCCAAAAACAATTAGCAAAGAAACGTTTACATTTTGGTGTGAATTCGCCTGAAATATATTGAAATACGAATATTTAATTATTTAAAAGACGCCCGATAATATTATTATAAATAATAATACTTAGGCCGAGTGTGTACAAGCCTTAAGCAAACATGATTTAATGGCTTGCCTTAAAACGCTGTTTACATTTACACACATCTGTGTACATAAGTGCTCATACGAAATGAGAACATAAAGACAAATACAATAAGTTTATATTTGCTTAGTAGCTGTCTGGCTGTTCAAACATTGTGATCTTGGAAAATGTCGAGTCATACAAAACGCAAGGATCGTAATGGGAACGAATATTGCTGACAATTCGTTTTTCAAATGTTTACACAAAAACAGCTGTCATTTTGTGAAAATTTCAATTTAAAATAAATTACTTATTTAATAGTTCAGTTGGCTGAAACCCTATCGCTTTCATATTACTCATTTAACTTTAGAAATAAGCCATCATCAAATAAAGTAAATTATAGTTGATACCACCAACGGACAGATCTTTGAAATTAACACTAATTTTTACTCAATTACCGCCTAATTAATTTTCACAATTCTATCACCCAAAGGGGAATCTTTTGCTTCCGTGGACGCCCGTGTAGAGAAAACCAGTCCATTTTAATAACTCAAGTGAATTACCACACGATTACCATGCTCGCCTGAGTGGAGCACATAGACGTATATAATAGAAAGACTTTTTTATCAGATTCTCGGTCATTCAACTTATCGTGTATTTTAATAGCATTTTTCCAAGTGTGGTCCTGTACAATTATAAAATCTACCAATCCATTATCACAATTATCGGATACAGTTCTCCTGCGGCGGCCCGCAAAAACGTTTTAATAGTATCTGATCGACCGCACTCATTGTATATGGGTCATGGAGCGTAAACATTCGGCCCGCGTTGCCGTGTTGATAATCGATTAGCGTCCGGAAAAGCCGCATTCTCTCCGCACGACGTGCTCCATCCGAGACGAACCGCAAACGGCCAAACAATGCCGTCACAAATATACAAAAACATCGCCATCTTAAACGGAGAGAAAATAAAACACATTTAGACCGTCTAAAGTTTCAGCCATTATAAATAAAATAAAATTATAAAACACTCAACATCAACGTCTAGGTACGGGTTTATATAAAAATTAGTATTATTTCGGATACAATCTCGGACATCGCCTCGCGATATTTATTTGTTTCTACAAACAATGCAATAATTTTATATTGCAAGTCCTTGAGATTATAATTCAACAAGTCTAAATCGGCTGATTCTTTTTTAAGTCAGCATGAAGCAGACATGTTTAAAGGTTTGATAGTAAACACATGACATACAAAAGTAAATAGTATGTAAATTAAACTTATTTCAAACAACGCTCCTTTAATACATATCTGCTGATAAAAATACATTCCGTGCAAATAGTCAGTGACTTCCTGTGTACATACGAGTATATTATCATCAATGAAACGATGCATATAACATTTAAGTTACAAAATTCACTCCATAGCTTCTGTTAATAAAATGCAGCCATTGAAATCCACAACGGTTATTTGCTAGGGGCGAGACTGAGGGAACCTAATCAAATATTTGTTCGAATCTTAAAGTTGTTAAGAATAAATATTTAACGGGGCAACTTTTGTTTGAACTGAAATAAAAATCACAACTGCGGGTAGAAAGAAATCTAGACATAGGGTGTTTGTGTATGCAAACCTTTTCTATAAAAGCAAAAGAAAATGTTACATACAGGGTTCATTTATAACAATCTTTTATACTCGTACACATTTACTTGAGAAGAATATAAAAATCATCCAAAATAGACTGAAAACTGGACTATCAAGATTTTTGATTACGACTTCAGCGTATCGTTAACTCATACGTATCATTAAAATCTTCCCTATTTTCATTTGTGTGATCAAAACATACACGTGTAAAATACAATCCAGACTCGCGAATCCATCTTTTTTATCCAGTTTCATGACAGACACAAATTTCTTCTTACAGTCTTAGCACACACAATATCGTATGTGCAATCATTATCATCTGAGAACATATCGATTGTGGAAAGGAAAAAGTACGTAGCCCACGTAGAACAAAATTTACAGGAGGCACAAAAACATTTATTTATTGATTTTAAGCTCAAGTCAAAACATTACATCGGCACAACATTGAAGTGCACGAATAATAAAACCGGTGTTTTATTTACTCGATATGATATTAATTAATAAGTTATTCAAGAAAAAACAGTAAATTGTTAACGTGGAATCCCCTTTCCTGGTCGCATATTTTATATAACATCCTTTTTTCACACTTAAAAGCTAAATATTAATTACTAATTTTCAGCTTAAATTCTTTTGATACAAAGCGTACTAAGTTGTACATATTCTGATTATCGAATAAAAGCTATTTCGTTAAATTGAGGGTTACGTCCTTTTTTCTTTAATGTCTCTATTTAATCTATATAATCGTTGATTTCTTATTTGAGCTACTGAGAAGGTCTTTTCTATTTCCGGATAAGGTTTCTCTCCTTCTAAAATCGAGACAAAATTATTGATATCACTATAAATTTCCGGGTACAGAGCTTTGGTAGCCGCATTACACAGTACATGAATATTGCCTTTTCACAGGAAATACCCGTTCAATTATAAAAAGAAAAAATACATTACATTCAAAACGTATAAGTTGAACCCAATAAAACTGAAAGTAGGCACATATGATATGAAAATGTGTATTGCTATAGGGGTGTCCGAATTAATTGATTCAGGTAAGCGATAGAAAAGACTTAATCGACATTTCAGGAACCCAATATTCGACCGCAACGCATTCCTCAGCGGTGAACCGACAAAAGGTATTACGATAATAATAAATCTAATATTTTACCTGCCATTATTCATCCGCCTGTCTAAATTTTCTTTTCTGTGACGCGCTTACGATTTTGTTAGATTTAACTTTTAATAATTTATAACACTGCGGCTTTGAAAAGCTACACAATCGGTCAATTATACAAACTGATCTATTTTATGATAATATGGCACTTCATCCCTGACATAGGCGTCCATAAAAAACGCTATAAAGTAGAACACCATCAAAGAAATTAATATCTATCTGTCCACGCCGATCTGAATAATTATGATTCTGCATGTTACTTATTGGGCCAATCGTTTACATTAAAAAACTAGATACACTTACACTTCACCCGGCCACGGAAGCCGCAAACCACTTCCTTCAATAATCACAATAGTCGACATCCTCAATGGTGCGAACAATAACGTGTCCAACCCATCGGAGACGTCGAATCTAGGAGTGTGATAACGTCTGGCGAAGTCGGGAAATAACCGTCTAATAAAATTGATAAATATGGTGCTGGTACTCAGCTTTATCTAACTATCACGTGGACAATGATCTACTTGTGATTTGAATTATGTTACGTATGGGTACATTTAAAGTAGCGGAGATGGTTACGCTTGCATTTTTTTGCTTTTGAATCTAACATATATACAAAAATATCGAACATTACAACGAATCAATCCTTACTCAACATTTCTAGAATATGATGGAATTCGAAACTTGATAAAATTGTTACCATTTGATAAACAAATGCTTTATAGTGAACCCACCGCCAACAAGCATTTATCCAAAAAACCACCACTAATCCTTTGAGGAGTATGGACGTAAGGCACGTCTTTACGGCTTTCGCCTTATTTTCAAAGCCATTCTTTTATTTTGTAATAAAATATTATTATATCATTTAACATAATACTAGATAGGTTTATTAATGATATGAGGAATTCATTAAAATTATATCATATATTTTTTGACTAAAATAAAATGTAAATATTACGAAAAAAATGAGAATAAAAGTTGACTTGAGCAATTGAAAAATTCACCTATAGTTTTCATGTAATTATTATGATTTTTATACACGAAAGGTTATTTATATTGCTCTTCACATAAACACATAGAATGTCACATACATCAGTCCTATGGGTTGAAATTCGTTCTTATGTGCTCATTTATTACCGAAATGAGAGCTGCCACATGTGAGTGGTATACACACATTCTTACCAATTTGGAATATATTTTCAGTTTAGTTTGTTCGTAGTTAGGAAATAAAAGAGCATTGTTTACAAATCGATTGATTTTATCATTTTAATTGAATCGATAGCAGTGAAAGATTTTTGTGTTTAAAACGTGTGTGCATAAAAAATTAACTCACTGATGAAAGGGTTAAACTGTCGGACATGTCATGTATTCTACATATTTAAACGAATAATGTCGACATTATCAACCGAATAGATTTAATAATATATGTGTCCACTTAGCAAAATGCCATTTGCATTTCGCAGAACACAAAAAAAGATTAAACAAAATAACAGGGAGTAGGCCATCCGTTATTTTCCCCGCTAATCCGCTGGAATGGCTGAAATCCCAGGAAATTGTTATATAAATTCACAGAGCCAATTTATTTGTAACGTCCCATAGACAGAAAAAACAACCCTCGGGGGCAAGGGTGGCAAATGAAAATATACGGGCTTTTAAATTTGACAGCGAATGGGGCGAGTGAGGGGAGGCATCCACCCTCCGATGCCAATGATAGAGGTGGGAAACCTTCTATTGACGTGTTTATTGAAGGAGCGAAGATAAGGGCTTTTTTGCGCTACGAATCGTATTGATAAAGGTTCGAATATCCGCATAATACCACATTATGTCAAAACAAAATAACTATTATTGTAAAACGGAAATCAATTCGTGCTAGGAGCCATCGCTTTATAGAGTTGTCAGCATTAAGAAATCGCTCATACTAAATGGAGTTTTAGCTCTCTCTATACACCGAATCTAACAATTTCGAAATATATCTAATACCTCAACTACTCAAGCTCGCCAAAATAGGTTCTGTCCATCGCGCTGACCATCTTCTATACTCTGGTCAATTTATTAATACTGTTACTAACCTATGTCAGATTTTTTGTGGTCCCTTACGTTCCCAAATATTTTGGGGTGCGCAGATGTCATGTGAGCAATTGTCATGTGAGCAATTGTCATATGAGCAACTGTCATGTGCGCAGTTGTCTGATTACCGTATATTATGTCAACTGAATCTCACTTTTTGTTTGTTTATAACAATATCAATGTTGGCTGGCAATCATTTCTGGTGTTCTTACCTCTTTTGGTCTTTCACTACACTCGTGGTTAAAAACTGATGTCCGGCCACGTTTAAAATCAGTTTTTTTAAAAACAAACAGTTTCATACGACAGTGCAGATTCGCCCGATGTTTTATTTATATTCTTTTTTAATATCGCTTGCTAATAGATTTTCCAAATTAAGGTAATGAATTGCATACGAATTTGAAAATCGGCCATTTTTTACAACATGCAAAACACGCCGGCTTCAAAAACTCACCAAATAGCATCTAACAAAAGGTAAAACATATCGGCTCATATGTTGTTGCTGTCCATAAAAAGTATTCTTCCGCAGCGTGAATCAAATCCTGAACACACTCTGTCTTCAGACTCATGAGCAATCCTGAACGTCAAGTAGACCCAACAGTCATCATATTGCATTCTCGGTATTAATTAAGTATAAATCAATATTTTAAGAGTATTTGTTTTGTTTAAAAAAAAACATATCCTTGGCAATACAATATATGCACTATGCTTAATATATGTAAACGGTTAGCTATAATGTACTGTAAAACTTCTTCTATAGAACCCTTTCTTGTTTCGCCTAGTATGTGATTATACAGTATATTCGTGAACATAAAAAACTAAAGATGGATGTTAGAATTTAGGTCCGCCATACAATAATTTACCAATATATTATACAACAGAAGTGAAATTAGATATAACCATTAAAAGGTTCCCAACGTCTAACCCTCGCTGAAAAGTTTGAACGAGAAGAAAACTGTTAGCAGTTCAATAAAATTACTAATTAACTAAAATGCCTAATCGGCTCGGCAGGCAAACTCCGCCATGTTGACTTAGCGCACCAGAAAGGCGCGAAATCGTGCTTCAATCGGTTGATAAATCGACCACCTCCTTGAGGGAATATAATTCCTATTAATATGCACTCTTACTGTAATAAAAGCGATAAAATTTTAGCCATTTAAAAAGAGATGAACATTACCAATTATACTTTTTACAATCACTTGCTTTTTTTGTTCGGTAGAAGGTTTCCCAGACTCCAAACTATACAAGGTAAAAACCAAATGCCGGCTGTCCAATGCATGCATTCTGTCAGTGCTGCACTACGGTTGTAAAACGAGGCACCCTACAAAGGCCCAAAACCACCGTATTCTAAGCTTTGAGCCATGCAGCCATTGACATCACTTACTAAGTAAAGCTGGACCCGACTCGGCCACATATTGCAGATGCCTCAAGAAAGTCTGAATCTGACCTCCCTATTCTTTAAGCCTACCAGCTGTCAGCGTCCCGGAAGGCCGCGAAATCTATTTATAGATTGTATTCGGCGGAGTTACGGGATGCAGGTATGTCCTGGGAGGACGCAAGAATACTAGCGGGCGACAGGGATTCTTGGAGGGGGCAGGGCACGAGATGTCCTTATACTCCACTTAGGGAGCGGATATAGAAGAAGTTGCTTTCCACGGGAGACAACGAGACATATCTCATCATTCAAATATCGATTCTTTCGCCACTATAAGGTTGTAAGTAAAGCAATTATTTTAACGTTGAAAGAAAGTTTTATCTTCTTGGCGTAGTTAAACCCTTGATCATTACCGATTCTGAGTCATAAAATATCATGGATTAGGCATACATATATAAACAAGCATTAAAACGCATATTTTGATACATACGTTTTAAATGTAAGACTGACCCTGGCGCAAAATTATGCCCGCAGGCAAAAGCAACAAAAGGCAACAAAAAAGAGGGAGCCAGCGACCCCAGTATACAAATCAGCGACCCAAAAGTGTCAACGCACACCATTGCGACACCCCCTATCCAATTTAGGTTGCTCATCGGTGCCGACGATTTTTTCGGTCCACTTTAATCCATTTAAAGCCCCGCCGGTCGCAAAATTTATCCTTTGGCACCCTACTTTTTTCGTACGAGCTCCGCTATAAATGTATTATATTTTCTGCGAGAGTAATGTGCCGCACAATTCAACCGGATTTTGGTTTTTTCGCAACTCACAATCGATCTATATTCACGAGGAAGACAGACTGCTTACATTACAGAATGAAATGAAAAGAGACCTGAGAGCTTTAGCGTTAACAATCGCCAAATAGGAAAAATTAAAGTGTTGTAAAAATATCACTGTAAAACTATTTTACGTAATTCTCCGCAAACCCCGTCGTCCTGATGACGGGCCATACTCCAGTGTACCTTGAAGCTTAAAATATTAATCGTCCATCACTCTTAATCTAAAAGGGTCTAGGAAGTACTACGATAAACGTAGGTTAACCAAAGATTTGCAACACATGCAAATTTATAAATGGAAACAAATATTCATTGTCACCAATGATAGAACTATGTATCTGCTAATTAGCCAGGGCTTCAGAGACTGGATATTAATAGAGAAACAATGCTTGATAATTGAGTAATTGAGTAAATTTGTTATTCACAACACAATACATCCGCCATAATGTCCACTTCCGAA
The DNA here is from genome assembly GCA_022683975.1 of Rhyacophila evoluta. Taxonomy (NCBI): domain Eukaryota; kingdom Metazoa; phylum Arthropoda; class Insecta; order Trichoptera; family Rhyacophilidae; genus Rhyacophila; species Rhyacophila evoluta. The sequence continues at coordinate 16,324 of JAGVSQ010002286.1, read as the reverse complement.
CCGTGTGAATTAAAATCCATATGCTATTTCATTCATCATTCGTCATTATAATTTAAGGATCATACAAAAAGCTAGTTTTTATAATACGATGTAATTGAACTGAAGTGTTTGATTCCTCAGAACATCCTCGGATTTAAGTGGCGATCCACCATTTAGTTATCAGTCAGACAACCAACACAAAACATAATCTTTTTTATATCGTACAAAATCCGCCCTTGTGTACATTGCCAGGGAGAAATAGGTGGGCGGGAAGCGATTATTTATTTAAGCGACCGCCCTTGTTTGCGATGGGGTTGCCATACATTTTATTAAAAAAAAAACCTCCACACAGCAATATTTCGATCTAAACACTCGGAATCTGTATAGCTGGATTACGAATTCGATTTTTATCAGATTAAAGGGGTTGATTTATTTTCAATACACGTGTTATTTTCAAATTATACACGGACAAAACAGCTGAATACATTAATCGCAGCATATGCTAATTTCTATCATGGTTCGCATCACGTTTTTTGATCTTGTAAACCTTTCACGAAACACATTTATAGAAATATAAACAATCGCTTACGTTAGCTAGATCATTTAAATGTATTTCGTGAAATGTTTACAAGAAGAAAAATATTGATATATATTGGTTTAAAAATATATTTATATTCCTCATATGGTAGTTATTTTACGGTTAAAACTCACGGTATTTCTCGAAGCGTTAGCCTTTTTGTTTTTACTATCGACTTCAACGCAATCCACCCCCGAGCCCCGTGTCTACGACAGGGTTGAACGCCACCTCCGTCCAAAGGCTGCGAGGGGCGACCGCGAGTGCCTCCACGTGTCTGCGACTTCCGGTCACGTGCTCGACCGCCGTAGCTCCTAGATAAGACCTACCGAGGGTCGGTTTTTCGATACGACTCAACACGCGATCAGATTTGATCAAGTATTGTTTATATTACATTATTTAGTGCAACCATGAGACGGAGCCAAATGTTATTTATTTTAAATATTACATTTATAAACATATATATATTTCAAAACTTATGGCTCGTTTCTTACGACCCTGGTTTCATTTTCGGCAACGTCAAGATACACGTATAAGTTTAAGATGTTAATGTGTAATACACATTTTTAACCCTCAAACTTATCGACTGTGGAAAGGAAAAATGATGTAACCCACACAGAACAAATTATACAGTAGACACAAAAAACGTCTAAACATTAATTGAAGTGCATGAAGACTAAATCTTGTGTTATATTTGCTCAATATGATGATATTGATTCAATAAGTTATATAAGAAAAACTAATAAAATTGATTAAAGGGAAGCCCCTTTTCCTGGCTGGTAATTTCACATGCCGTCAAGGGGGCACAACCTACAGTTTAAGAAGCCTTGCTCTAGTCCCGAAGCTGAAATAACTATTGACAAAATAATTTTAAATACATGCCAATTCATTTTACTATTATCGTCATACGTTGGTAGATTGGTATATTTAAAATAAAGATAAAAAAACACGTCGTGGTAAAAAATAAAATAACGAATCACGCGGTCGAAAGCAATTGCCTCAATTCAATATAATTATATAAAGTGGATCTTTTTAATTTAATACGTTAAATAAAAAAGTGATTTCTATTTTATTGGTCGATGTCTAAACAGATAGTCATCATCATTTATTTTAAGATCTCACACTCTTAACACATTATTATAGAGACGGTGTCAGTATCAACGATGCTAAATTATTAAATACCGGTTTAAAATACATTAATTACGCTTAATTAAAACGGACGCAGAGGACCATATCAATTACGCAAACTTATTAAGAACAAAAGAAAGCTAGTCGCGGACGGAAGAAAAAAATACACGCCGCCTCACAGATAAAGGGGTCACTAATTATTGTAATTACTAGCCTGCTTCTAATATTATAACATTACACTACACAAAAAAAAACTAGACGCATTGACGTTCTCACATTACATTTCAAGTGGGATTAAAATGTCTTCGCTTGAGTATGCAATTTGTTAGGCTCATATTTGAGTTGATAATAAAAATAAAACGACGCGTATATAATGGATGTAATAATTTCTAGAAAGCCGAAAAATTACTTACAAATTAAACATTACAAATTCTGATACTAGTATATTCTTCTAAATTTTGGAAATCTATTAACATAAAAAACTGTTATACACGAAACATCAAATTATTACAAGTTGCTGGAATTATGTAGTACAGTTATTCAACAAAAAAAAGTAGAAACTAAATTAATGAAACCGTAAATGGTTTCCAATTTTGCATCTCACTATTTCTCTACGTCAGTCATTGTGATGTATAACGTGGCATAACTAACGCACAGCATCTAATATTAGGAATTCCGGAAGCGTCACAGGTAGAAACTGTTGTTGTATTGACTGATTACCGATATGACTGAAGGATCTCTTTTATTTTAATCTTAATATGTAACACTACCAAAGAGCATCGACAGCATCCTGGAATTTGCTAACATATGCAATAAATCTACATATATCGAAGGTAGACCTCTGACCTAAGCCGTGTTATGTGTTTATGAGACCTAAATTAGTTCTATACTTGTCTATCCACTGATGTTTCTCCCATAATCCTTCAATTGCCTCTTATAGACACGCCTTCAGTCTAGATTAGCAGCCGAATATACCCAAAATATTCGAGATATCAAGCCTATCCAAAAGAAGAATGATTTTACAATGTCAAGCCCTAAATTTAATCCGGCACTTGAACGAGGCTACGATAAACACCAGGAGGAGGTGAGAGCCAAGTAATTATTTAATAACTCCCCATTCTCCCATTCAGCACGCTACTGCGTCCAAAAGATAACGAGAACATAAATATTCAGAGAAAAGGCCGCGAAGTGTACTTACTGAGATATCTCGAAGATCTGATGCAGACATTTACAGCATTTTCGGTTCGCGGTATCGTGTTTTGCTATGGGAACTTTTTTTAGTGTTTTTTTTTTTGTATTACATTCATTAAATACTCATAAGCCGTATGATATATTAGATGAGAATGAACACGCATAATGAAACAGCCATCAGCTAGATCTTTCACAAAAAGATACTTCATTAAAAAGATATCAACGAGTGATTATTTTTAAGTATGAAACAGAGTGTTAATTTCGGTAAAATTATAATTCACAATTGAGACAACTCTGAATTATAATACAATTCAACAGATAGAAAAACGTCTTCCGACTTTTATCCTCAGCTTTTATCGTTTACCTGCCGTAACACGTCCACACTATCCCAAAACATCGCATATGAAATATATGCCTCCCTATCCACAAATTTCTTCGACAGTAGTCCTGCTTCGTGACAAAATATGTCATTGCGTGCTGCTGAATTTCCTCGACTGTCAAGATTATCAACATTTCGGGCATATGAATAGGATTTTATTAAATGACATACAAAGCTAGTTGGTATATAGAGAAAATCGTGGACTTGTAATCATATATAGGATAGGTAGAATAATATAATGTAAAGGACATATTTACACGGAAGTCTCCAATTGAGGAAATTGAAAGGCTTTAATATAAATAAACATACCGAAGAAATACTGTGTAATATTATATGTTTATTCAAAAGGAAGAACTGACTACAAAAAAAATATGAGTACAGAAGCTTTTCCCGTATCACTGTTAGCTTACTTATTTTCCTTCCATATCCACTCCCTAAGTGAAGCATATGGACACCACGTGCCACCTCCAGGACCGTATTCTTGCATCCTCCCAGGTCATACCGCCGAATACATTCAATAGATAGTATTTAACGGTATTCCGGGACGCCGACAACTGGTCAGCTTGAAGAATAGACAGGTCAGGTCAACGGTTTCCCGAGGCATCCGCAATACGTGGTCAAGCCAGGACCAGGGTCGCAGCTTGACTTTGTCAGAGATAAGTGGCCGCATGATCCGATCTCTTATCTTATCGTTTCGAACGAAATCATACCACCACCAGAATCCACCACAGGCATGTGTTCTCGAAGCTTAGAATAAGGTTTTTTGGGCCTTTTTTAGGTGCCACGTCTCGCAGCCATCGAGCAGCACTGACAGAATGCATGCATTGAACAGGCGGCATTTAGTTTTTACCTTCAATAGCTTGGACTCCTAGACATTTCGCACGGAGATGAAGACTTGGCATAATATAATTTAGTAATATAAAGTTACAAATTTATTATTAAAGAAAAACTTTCGGATCAATTAATGAATATTAACTTATTCAAATGACATTAGTCAAAATATGTATTTTTAATGATAATGACCAACTTGTCGTCATCAACCTTCATTTCATTTATGACTTTATTATAATTATTAGCTAATTCTATAATAATATCAACTTGAACCAATAAGGAAGAGTATAATAAATATTTCATTTGACTCATCGCTATTTATATTACAATAATTATTAATCTACTAATTTAGTGTACACTTAAATGTAATATTTATACAATCATTATTTTGGAATATTTTCGCAGTTATTTCAATTATGAATTTTTATTACAGATAATAAAGTAATATGGAATTTATTTCTAATAATAATTGAATATTTAATTTGGCTGATATCTTATAAAGGGGGAGCCAAGTGTGAGGTTTCTTTTAATATAAGCTTATAATCACAATATATACAACTTAATACGCGCTACATCGAAATGGTGGAAGCTGCAAATATCGAATTACTATGTATATATATAACTTTATATGTATTTATATTTAACATTACGTATATAACTTAAAAAAGCTAAATTTAGATACAATCGTGTATAAATTTATACACTTTCTGATTATTGAATAAAAGCTATTTTAAATTCTATATTTAAAACTCGTAAACTTCCATATGTGTCACAAATGAAAGTTTAGCAGTTTTAAATAATTTAGAATTTAAAATCAATTTACATCAAGCACAATCAGTCAATAATATTAATTAAAAGCTATCTTGATGAATTAAGGATTACGTCAGTTTTCCTTTCAGCAGTAGATATATCCTCTAGGACAAATTCCTTATTTAAAATACATATGAATATAATAATTTAATCAGCAACGTGTATTCAATTGACTAAGTATTTTCCCTTTCCACGGTCGACATCATAACCAACATAATTAAATTATGAATAATCCTTAAATTTCTTTTGTTTTCAAATTGTTTGGAAATACCTATGGTATTAGATACATAGCTGGCTAGATGTCAAATTAAAATAAGCAATGTTAATGGCCCTCCGGCGTGAAAAACTTGGCACGTCACTCCGTATTAGGCAAATCATTCACCACAAAGAGGTTATCGCATTTCGTCGGAGAACTCTCATTACCGATATATTAAATGTGAGAACAAGTCGCTAATGCTAATGCATTTTTGATGCGGACAATCCAGATGGAAAATTTACTTTGAGTTAGAAAATCAATCAGCCAAATAACACACTCATTACATATGTATATACACACATATTAGATACTGGCTAAATTGCTACATCAGTCATTAGTATACCTGCTTATTACATTACACAATAACTGGTTATAAATTATATTGTTCCCGATCATATTCGTTTATTAATTAATTAACACACTACAGACAGCACGGTTCTGCCATACATTAAATTATTATCATAGAAGGGGCTCTCATTAATTTGTAAATCGTTACCACTTACTCGAATGTGCCAAACCCATGTTTATGAGATAAAGACAAAAAACTGTTTATTTAAATCTAGTAAATAATTATTCAATAAAAAATAATATAGTATGGTGAAAAAATAATACTGATTCTATTTAAGTTGTTTAATACATTCATAAGTTTTGCAGAAAATCACACAGTTTTATCAAGCGATAGCGCGCTGTCTTGAAGTTAGCGAGTAAAGGGGGCTACACACGCGCATGCAAACTTGCGCAAATTTGCATGACCTATCACAAAAATACGACCATGTTACGATACTATAAAACTGTTAATTCATTGCTTTCGTTTAACAAACCATACAACGAGAGTGATGAAGTAAAAAAAAGACTTTGAATTCACTTCAGACTCCGAGTCTGTCTTACATTAAATAAAATTACTAATTATCGATTGAATTAGTTTACAATCATTTTCATTTCGTTTAATATTTTCATTAGGCACTGTTTAAAAAATGAAATTGCATGTTATATTAGTTTTTATTTAATAAGATATTAGTTTTCAAAACCCACAGTGGATTTTGTTGGTCATATTAAGAATGTTAATATTAAACAATAATTGAAGCATCCCATATGAATGAAAGGTTTATTTATTTATTATTTCATTTTAGGCCGGTAGATGGCCGATCTCATAATTTATATCATAAATACACGCCGTATTACCTAAAATTAGAATATATAAATATTGCACATGTATACTTGAACGTGTGTAGCCCCTTAAATGAATCTATAATGAAGAAAGTACTGAAATTACACCAGTGTACCGCAATTCGACATCACAATGTGACTGTTTTACACATTGGAGATAATATATATCATTAAATTTGGTAAAAATCATAATGGAGATTTTTTTTATCATTTCCAGTCTAAACTAGGGTTGGCAATAGAATAGAAAAGAGCGAGGAATTTTGGACATGAAAAACTTATTCTTCCAAAGATAAAAATAATAAAAAAAGTGAAGATTGCACATTGTGTTAAATAGTGTTGATCGCGAAGTGCCGGTCGAATTTCCCTGGATCGACAATAGATAGCCGCCCAATTAATATGTAAATTGTATTTTATTTTATTTACGGGTATTATTGCATGTTCGGAAACATTTACGCATATTAAGTGCCCGGTGTATCGTCAAAGACCATTCAATAAATTTCTATAACTCGTTATTAATTTCTAAAAAAAACCGGTCCGCCGAGCAGGCCCCAACAAAGTGGTGTCAAAAGAATCACTTAGCTACTGCCTACATTAGTTTTTAATATTATTTGATATGAGCCCACTATAAATGAATTCTGCTTTACCTCGACACTTGTTAAGTGGGTTTTAACACTAATTTAAATATTTGAATAATTATTTAGAAATTATATATTTATCCATACATTTACGGTGGAATGTAATTGGTAAACACAGCCATTATCAAACATATATTAAATATTTTTTTTAACATTACATATCATCAAAATTATTTTCACTCATTTGGAATCGATTAGAATATCTATTATTTCATACACAAATGTACATATTAAATTGTGTACGCATTTTTTCTTCAAATAAGCTAATGGTTGTAATAAGTATAGTTCAGTATCCATATATATAAATAAAAATGTAAACATCAGTAAATCTAGTACAGGAACAAAATAATAACACAAAGACACATTGTAATTATTATATTTTAAAATAAATGAAAATGTTCAAAAGTTTTCGTCTTCAGCATAAACAATATTTAATACGTTTCTATTTATTAAAAGAATAGTTTAGAATATCATTATTTAATCCAGTAGTGATCAAAGCTGTCTCCCCGGTAGCGTGGAGGTTAGCGTGCCCGCCTAACAAGCCGTAGAATGCGGATTCGATTCCTGCCGGATTAAAAAAAAAACCAAAAAGGCAGGACTGGATGTCCATTGGGTTGATAAATTGTCTGAAACAATTCTTGTAAAAAAAAAATCTATCAAGACGTCTTCACATTGCGGAGATCCATAAACTCCACTCTAGAAGAGGATCTCTTCAAACTGTGAAGATCTATATGCTACACTATGGAAGCGAACATGGCAAAAGAAGAAGTAGTGATCAAAGTTCTTTCAACATATTTCCAAACATAAGTATTGGGGTAGCTGTCTCTTCAAATACATTTTATAATATTTCTCTAAACAAACGGAAAATTTTTTGTACTTTAAATGATTGCGGACTCTTCATTTTTTGTTTGTTATAATATCGATGATAATAACGATCTAGGTGTCATTTTTTTAAGCATAGATTCATTTCGCTGCGCCTCGCAATATCCCGCAAAATCCAGAGAACTTTAAATGAACTGCTGTCTTGAAAATCAATGCACTGTGTATGCATTTTACATATTTCCTTGAGAAACATTGGTGATCATATACCGCTATGCGCGAAATTGTAGAAAGATTAATCAATCGACTGCATTCCCTCAAGCGGCCACTTATCGGCCCATGACGCCATCACTGCCACCATAGCCCGAAACACCATTCCTTTTCAGGATCGCTGATTTAAATAGTCAAACAACTAGTGGTGTATATCACATTAAGCCAACGGACATTGTGTGCTTATAATTTTGTAATAACATATATAGACGCTTATCGGGACGTTACCTCAAGTAGATAAGATATTAGTGTCATTAATAATTCATCCACAGGTCGATAATCAATAATCGATTGAAATTTTTAAAATTGATTGCATTCAATTACATTTTTGAGTGGCCTATTGAGACAAGAGTGGGTTGATTACCTTCCTTTGAACGCTGTTTCTACTTTATTTAATTTTTTTACTTAGGTACACCGATATCGGAAATAAATTAAATAATGCTTACGATTTGCTACCTATGACATATCAACAGTTTACCTCGATCATAAACACTATTGATGATCTATATCACGCAAAAGTAAATTTCAATATGAATATTAGACATCTAGTTCTCCAAAAAGAAGGAAATCAAGTTCTCCAAACAAATGAGATCAAGCCACGTAAAGCATATGGCTAGAGAGTCATCTCAAGCAATTAAGTTATCTGTCTTAAAATTGTTTCACCAAGAAAAATGGCAACCATTTTATAAAGCTTTCGCCGAGTAGTGCACTGAAGACGACTCCCCTTAATACCTCCATACTTACTGTCTCTAGGAGCGTCAACTGACCCGACAAATTAAAAAAAGGACTTACCGGATGCCTCGCCGCCGCGACGGCAGCAGCCGCCGCCGCAGCATTCATAGCTCCGGCGCTGGGATACATCCCCCTCGATCCCGGGTGCTGAACCTGGACCCACAACTTAAAGCTACTTCACCAACATCGGGCACTGCACCAAAAAACACCGCACTTCACTCGAGAGTACCGCAAGGAGCACTCTTTATCTCGAGTACCACCTGACACGCGGCCTATGATTCACCACAAAAAAAAACCACTACAGATATTCTAAACACTAACCGCAGAACATGCTCAAAGGCGATACTGAAATAAGAATTTACCGCAATCGAATGCAATCTACACAGCTCGAAGATAATTCGTTTTTTTATCACGATTTCCAACGCTCGCTTTAATTCTCGTCTAAACCGACGTCGATGGATAACCCGCACTTTAGAAGTTGATTATTATTAATAGTGTTGAATACACAAGCAGGTTTCGCAAGTGCCAAGCCAACAGTATGCGATGACGAAGCAATAAAACGGCCAGTTTCGCTTTCGCTTTCACTTCATAACACTTCACTCAATTACTATTACACCGACTAGCACTCGAAGCTATACACTCTATCTATCTAATTTCCGGCGAATGCCACATCCATCGAACACAATTTAACGCCCACCCCTGGACGGTTCATTAGAATTCATTTAGTCAGCTCTAACTTTTCTCGCGCCCAGTCTCCTTACGACTGTTTGATAACACGGTTTTTAACACCGCCAACTCAATGCCGCTGTCTTATCTGAAAAAAAAATACGATTAACAAAATGCCAAAATAAATACGACAGCGTCACTAACGCTGAATCATTTAACAGACAAAAACGCAATAGAAACAGTAAACATTGAAAATATCAGATAAGTCAAAAGTGTCAATGAAAAGAATAAATTTACACGTTTCTGTCGACCTTGATGATATCCAGATGGCGCGCTGTCAAATTCGGGATTGAACGACTAAACGTCTTAATTAGATCTAGTTAAGCAAAATGTTCATTGTGTTCCATATAATGCTTCGAAAACATCAATACTTTAATATTATATAACAATGACACCCCATCAAAAATATACACACATAATAAGTGATCACTGTTTTTCTTAACCCACATGCAACAATTTACAAAAAATAACATCTCCAAAACGTCAATTTCGACTTTGAAGCTTAAATATAACGTCCATATATATTGTTGTATTGTATTGCATCGATATATTGTTTCATTTATAAACAAAAAAATCACCAAATATAACCAATTCTGCCACCTAGTGGCACGCATAGCTTAGGTTCATCGGCGCTGGATTTTTGGTGGCACGCCTCGAAAATTTAACAATTCTAAAATTTGGAAATTAATCTTCAAAAATATCAAAAATGAAATTATGAATAACGAAGACAATTATCTTGAAACGATAACCAAAACGTGGAATCAACTCCCAGACAGATTTCATCATATGAAAAAAGTCGCATTCGCTCTTAGTATTTTCGGTACAGCGTACTTCTGTGAGCAAATATTTCTACTGTGGGTGTCCAGTACTTTGAATTACCTGATTTGTGGCACGTCAATGCAAATGGGTTGCCGACCCCTGTTATATAGTACTTTGTGGCCTTCCAGGAACCGGTCGGCTTGAAGAATTGCTAGGTCAGGTTAAAACTCTCTTAAGACATTCACTGTTGATTACAAAAAATGTTGACAAAAATAATCCTTCTAAGATTACATATTTCATGTAGCCGATCGATATCAATTTACGCATCGGTTTGTTTGCCTCAAAACATGGAATTTATAAAGTCATTTTGATATATCAATTAGGCAGGCACACAGTAAAATAATTTAATAATACCTCTCCGCCGCGGCAACTCGATAAATAAAGGCAGAACAATCGGACGACAGAATAATAAATTAATATCATATTGATTCGTTTCGCGCCAATAAAAACAGAATGTTTATTTACATGTCAAAATCGACGCGCCTAATTGTCAACATAACGGTCCGAATGATCGATCGTCGATACAATATACATTCCCGGAATTTAATTCGTCCAAGTGGTTTGCATAAGAAATTGTTTACTATGTAAATTATTAATAAGCCTCGCTTGCGGGAGTCAATTTTATAATATCGACACCCAACGAGATGAGGCGACTGACGTGACATGAGTGATTAGTATCGGCCATTACGAGCGCTCGAAAGATTTTAATCTCTTCTGTTCACGATTAAGATAAAGTAAATATTTAATTAATTCCTGCAAATGAATAAATAAACACCAAACATAACCGCGATTAATCAATGGACGGATTATTCAATCGATTTGGAACAAACCAGGCAACAGATACTAAACCTATGTTCTTAGAATTAATTACCATGTAATGTGCGTGGAATTTGAACATGTTCTGTTGCACAGAGGTCAAAAATGATTGAGTCATGATTATGTAACGACAGCACGACGATTTTGTTTTTATCAACAGTCGTTTTCAAGACAAAGATTTTTTATTTCTTCCGACGGGGCTAGTATTCAGGAAATAATCGACAGGCTACACACATTCGTCTCGCATTGGTTTAAAAATCAATACGAAAAAAACCAAAGTTATGTGTAAACATGCCTGCCCGAATCCTGGTTATCCTCTGACCAAGGATGTGCAGAGCATCGATAGTGTCCACAGTTTTAGATCCCTAGGGATACATATTATGGGAGAGGGCACTTCGAAAAAAAAAAAAAATGTATAAAAAACAGAGCAATTCTTTCATTGCCATTTCTGATTCACCAATAAATCGGTACACGATTTCCAATGATTAAATTCAATGACAAGACATATTTATTTTCTTACATAACGCCGTTATCGCTTAATCGATTTCGACTAAAAGATAATAGGCGTACTTAGTCAATTGAATGCACATTGTTAATTGATTATATTAATCCGAATTTAAAAATATTTAATGATTTCTATCACTGTTTGGATTACAGCGAATTTGATGTAATGAATTATACCAGACTTTGTTGTACATGAATAAAAAGACATATATGATGAACATACCTTTGTCTTCTTTAAAAATATGAATACATATATGAATTCGACTGTGAATAGGAAAAAGGATGACCTCACACAGGAGGCACAAGACTGTATTTAATTACAATCAGTCAAAGTCAACGTATTAAATAGATGCAGCTTTATACTCGACAAAACTAATGTTTTATTTAGCCAATTTGATGTATTTATAAGATATGAGTTATTCAAGAAAAACCAATAAAATGGATGAGGTGAAAGTTCTTTTTTCTGGTCGCAAATCTACGAGGCCCTCCTTTTTTTCAAACTTAAAAGGTAAATATACGTACTAACTCGGCATTTGCAGCTTATATCTTTTTGATAGGACGTGAATGAAGTTGTATACACCCCTATCATCGAAATTTTGACTGAGGGTTACACGTTCACTAGCCGGAATTTACGGAGTGCAATCAATACAATGCGAGTCTAAGTTAAATATAAGTCTAAGCGGAATAAGCGTCAATATAATAGTTTCTAAATATACAATAATACGTAGTAAATACAATACCTACAGTCGAGAGATTAGTGTAGACAAGCTTTACAGTATTTATTATTGTTCAACCGATTCCTGGCCACCCACGGATCGCTAATGATAACTTATTAACTGAGAGTTAGAATTCGGCACATCGAAATACTTACGACGGTCCCGTTTAACTAGAACGTATACTTTAAATTTAAAGCAGGGTATCCCAAAAGGTGGCTTCACTTTTATCAAACACACCTCCGTCTGTAATAACAGGTCAACAAGTACTGTGTGTACATACTTATTTTTCACTAATAATAGATGGAAAGATAATTCAAATCTATGATAAATAAAAATAAACATACAATGCAACACGAAAGTGATAATAATTATATATTGTACTGATAAGTATAACTTAAATGATCATATTGCGATAAAGCAAACAAACAGACACTTTAGTCTCAGAAGTACCTTCATATCGTCATAAGATAAGCTTAGGTGTGATCCGCGTTATCAAATTAAGCCGATTTTTAATACATGTGTATTTCAGTGATGGCCAACATATCGATCCTGGCTTAAACTGAAGATTTATATACCTCTTTCCATTACAAACATTGCAATCGATAAATAAACTTATCATACAAAATATATTTAAATAGCTTTTGTACATAACTAATCAGAAATTATTTGAAACACATTTCGCAAAGTTTCGCACAATGTCATTTTTGTAGCTAGCAGGCACGTAAGTGTGATTGGGTGCCATGTTAATTTGAGCAATACGCGCAAACATTTGATGTTATTTAGAATGTCCAGATACGATGATTGTCCGATTAATGCACGATTCGTTCAGTGTGAGACTTCATTTGTTTAAAATTTAGAGCCTCCATAGTCTATATAGAGTTTATTGTACTGTTTTATTTGTTTTTGTATTTGTATGTCGACAGTAAAAGGGAAAAAAGACGTAACCCACATAGAACAAATTTTACAGAAGGCACAACACACGTTTACTTGATGATTTTGAACGATAGTCAAAACATTACATGGAAACAATATTGAAGTGCCCGAAGACTAAAACTGATACTTTATTTACTCAATATCAAATTAATTTAATTTAAAAGTTATTTAAGAAAACCCGACAAATTTCACAGGCCATCCTTTTTTCAAACTCGAAACCTAAATTAAGACACTAATTAGACACTTCAGCTTACATTATTTTGGTGTATCGTGTATAAATTCAGATTATCGAATAAAAACTACTGCAAAAAAATGAGTGTTGTGTGCTTTTTCCTTTCCGAAGTCGATATATACAAAGTAAATACTCAGTGCTAATTCGAGGATTTCGACATTAATTAATTCTTTACATTTTAAATATTTATTAAGATAGTAATCAAATCGAAACAATCGCACACAATCTGATTTATTACAAACTTATTTTGAAAATGGCAAATCAAGATTTATCTTATCTATCTATTTACATTTGGAAATTCTCTCGACCCATCGGGCCGATGTTCCGCGTTTAAATCCCGATTGAAATCGTGTTTTTTTTTCTCGCAACAAACTTGCGAACAATTTATAGCGACTCTCAACAAGCAAGCGCGAGCTGTGGATTACGACGAGTGACTAATTAAATTCATAGTAGCAATCTATATTCACGTTTTTATTTGGCCGTCATGTGAATATCACGGCTATGAATTTATCAAAGAGTCTAACGGGCATCAGAAAGCAGTTATGTTAACACGAAGTTCGTGTCCGATCCGCAATTTTTCAACGGAAACAACAATAACACAATTAAAAAACTATTACAAAATGGCAAACTTAAATCACGAAACTCGGGCGGAGAAGCGCAGCGTTTGCCGAATCTGCACGCCTCATAATTGAGATTAATTTGTTGAAAATAATTAAAATTTGTTCCCGCGCCGTGTCGGTTCAGTGTTGCCAAAACAATACGGTCGTCGACCCCGCCGTCTATTATTTCTGCCAAGCTTCTAGCGCGAATGACGCTAAGTGCACACAGGTTTTTTACACGCGTGAGAACCTTTGCGCGCAGCTGCTCGTTTTTTGCGTTCAAACTTTAACCAAACTGCGATGTCGTTGTTAACTCTCGCTATCATTAAATATTAATCTAACTACAAAACAATGATTATTGAAAGAGGATAGGGGAATTTTTCAACGCTGAAGAAGTTGACTCTTTTTTTGCTTATTTTGTATTACTTACGTAATTTTTTCTAGCCTAAAAAATAATGAGAAGATGTGAATGACTTCAACAAATCATTAATAGATCTATCTAGTATGTATATTAAAGAAATAAAAACATATTCTTTTTAAATAAAAGAGTGGCTTTGAAAACAAAACGACAAGGCGCACAGACGTACATGTACATCCATACTAGTCAGAGGGTTAACGACACAGTTCGTATTATGGACTATGTATGTACATACATGAATTGTGTTATTTTAAATGACTGAGAAACCTCTAGTAAACGAGACAATGATATATTTTTATGTGATGGCTCATATCTAGTCAATTTATTGTAATGTGAAATTGGTGAACGCGTGCGGTGATACCAGATAAGTAGATATATCATAACACTAACAAAGAAGAACTAAATAAAAGCTTATAATGAGACAAAGCTACAAAAATGGCATTGGTTGGACAGAAATAGCAATAGTCTGGCGATGACGCGAACCGGCAATATCGGGTACGGCAAAAGCAGAACTAAATAAAAGCTTATGAAAATGGAGACTTTCATTGAGTTCTTGGACATATTCCTGCGAGGGAAAATTTTCTTTTAGCTCAGCCTTTTGTAAATTTTTATATCCTACGATCAATTATGATAAACATATTTTGCTGCGGTCAATTTATACACAATAGGCCACATTATACCCCATAAAGAATCTTTCCAATCGTACGGTGGTATGACAAATCGTGAGAAAATTACTTTACTGATTAAATTTTATAACATTACAACAACGATTGTTCTCATGTTGAATTAAGACCTCAAAGAGCAAATAACAGCGATTCGCTGAAAAAACGCATTTTTTTCTTATTAATAATAGTCTTTTTTCTACACACTTAACGAAGTGAACAGAGATAATGACGCGTACCTGTTAAGTGGTCGACAGATGGTTAATAGGCATAGCTAACATTCTATAAACTTTTTCTCCTCTATATACGATTACTTATGCATAGTAAGAACGTATTTCAATAGTTTAGTGACTTACTTAAATGCGTTATTTTTTGCGATTGTAATTTGGCAAGTGAACAGTAAGAACGTAAACTTTATCATTACACATTCCTTTGTAAATTTTGGTATTCCATAATTGCCCACAACAGAATATTATATTAATCTCACTTGATAACAGTAATCAAAATTCTCTCGATCGATCAGATTGTTACGGCTGCACATGTAAAACTTGGATAGTAAATAAATTTGTACACATTTTTCCTGTATATGCAACGCGAACGCCAAAATTGCAAACGCAGTCATGGCTAAGTGATCGATTTTATAGTGTGACCCTCGGCAATTGATAATAATAAATAAATGGTGAAATAGCGAAACCGAAGCAGATCGATTGATTATACGTGCCCACCTGCGTCCGATTGCCAACATTGCCGAAGTGTGCAGCAACAGTGTCAATTAGACGCGCCGACCATAAACAAGGTGTAAATTGAGCGGGAAACAGGATCTGACCCAGCGACCATAGCCAATAATTGACATACGTCGAATGCGCGATCAATTAATGAGAGAAGTCATTATCATTAATCATTTGACGGCCGCTCTGTCCGATCTATTGCAGAATACTCGGCCCAGTGTAGCAACCGCGATTTAAAAGATAACAAACATTTAGTTGTGTAACCAATAATGATTTCAATGACCTTTAATAGTAATTAATTGAACAGATTCGTTGCAAAATGTGCATACGCAGAGTCCAAACTTCTTTTTAAATTCTGAATTATTTAAAACTGGTAAACTTCCATATGTGAGATCACTGT
>JAGVSQ010002284.1:0-21888 GCA_022683975.1 Rhyacophila evoluta | reverse complement strand
GTTGATTGTCATTCATTTATTCAGTTTATTTATTTTGTTTTATATTCTTTCCGTTTCTCAGATGTTAATATATTTATTTTCATGTGAAAAATTTCAAATATTCATAACGCAGAAAATAATTTAAAATTTTCGTATAATATTATATTTGTATCGTACTTTAAAAAAATGTTGTTTTCATCTAGTTTAAATTCAACACCAGAATCACAAAGTTCATTTGCAGTGGCCATTGATAATTTAACCTGATAAATTTTCAATTCGATTATATGGCTAAAAATAAATACAATAGAGAAAAATATCATATGAGATCTTTTTATTTTCTCTTCGTCTTTAGTTGCCGGGGTTCAATATTTCATGACTAAGCATTCGTGGTCTTGTGTAGTGGATTTGATGGTATAGTATAAAACCATTACGCAGCAGAAAAGTTATCAGATAAAACCTTCTTTTAATGAAAGTCTGATGCAAGACAAACAATGCACGACGATAAAGATAGCCGCGCAATATGCTGTGTTCTTTACATGCTCATGTAAACAATACATATACTTTTTAGCTTCTTAGCTAAATCGTATTATTATAGTAATAATAGTTGTTTAGTAATAAATAATAGATTTTTATTAACGACGATAATTTTATTTGCGGAAATTAAATGGAATAAATATGTATGGCTCCGATAGTTGAAAGGTTAATATATTCGCCTTCAAAGGTGCAAAACAAATAGCATTTAAACTTTATCTTAGAACCAATATCGACAAAAAAATGTCGTAATATATTAAGAAGCAACAGCTATAATACTATTAATTGAAACATAAATCTCACAGCGTGAGTTGAACAATCAACTGATAACATTTTTTTTATCGGATCTCCAATATTTAAAAATTTGAAAATCGATGAACTCTATTTTGAGAATCGTCTTTTTTACAGTATTAAAAAATCCATATGCCTCACTGTCAAAATGCGCATGATAAAAATGCGTCGTGTTTATTAAAATCCATAATATTGTACTCAGTAAGTCGTGTATTCTATTTTAATAACTGCACATGACAAGATTTAAATATACGATTAAATAAGTCATAGCATAGTATATTTATAAGAAATATACGCGTATATTCAAAACATTACATTGGCAAAGCTTTGAAGTGCATTAAGACTTTGAAAGCCTGACATTTTATCTACTTAATCCGATATTAATTTAGTAAGTTATTTAAGAAAAACTAATCAAACTGATTAGGTGGAAACTCTTTGTTCCAGTAGAAAATTTCACAGGGCCTCTTTTTAGGCATAATTAGGCGTTTTCAGCGTACACTCTTTTGATAGAACGTCTATTAAGTTGTATACATTCTGATTATCGAATCAAAGATTTTTCAAAAAATTTAGGGTTACGTCATTTTTTCTTTCCACAGTCGATATGTAAATCAATAAAAAATGTTAGTTTTTTATGCATATAGTTTCCATTTACTCTAGTTGTCATAATTAAGATGAACTTTATTTCGAGTACTTAACTAAAAAAACAACGAAGTGCTTTTAATTGTAAAACTGAAATATTTTAATTAATGAATTACGACTGAAAGTAAAAATAACTGTATTTGTATTGTACTGTCGTACACTTTCAGCATTAGAAGTCTGTGATGCGTCCGCTCTGTTAACAAAGCAGACACCATTAATAAAAAAAGAAAATGTTCTCGTTCAAAATAATGTAATTGTTTTAAAAAGAAGACGAATTTTTTTTTCACTCGTGACTTCGTAATTTATAAAATATTTTAAGACATAAATCCACTTAGTTTATTATTTATTAATTTTTTAATCCAAATTTGCCTGTGATAGATTGAGACATATTCTTTATTCATCCTGTAATTATATATTTATTTTAATACTATCTTATTGATCATCGGTGATAATATTTAAAGTTGAAAGACACACAATTAATTGATCCAGAAATGGAGATTAAAATGACACACAAATTCATGTTGCCAACGCTTACCTTCTCGAAGTTTTTATGATAGACAAAATTCGCTGTATCCTCATAGTTAATTTTTTTTATATCCTTTATTATGCAAAGATTCTAGATGAATCTATGTAAAATAACAGAAAATACACGTGAATGTCAGTCTATCATAGGACTTCCTCATAAACAGTGAACACTAGTAAAGTGAAATTTTGTCGTTTTCGTTTCACAATCAAAAAAAGACTAGAAAAAAGTAAGCAGCAAATATTTGAAAAGATTTTGTAATAACAGAATAAATTATAATTTGAATAAAAGATAAGTTTTTATCTATTCCAGTGAATGCTGAATAATGAAGTTATTTATTTATAAAATACATGCCTTTAAACGTTTTAAAAATATAGATGGCAAATGTGAAAATTATAACGTTGATAATAAAGCTCTTTTAGTGTCACGTGTTTTGTACAGTGAAAAGGCTTTATCTAGCTTTTTTTATGAATGACTGCTTTTCTATCCATATAGTTATTCAAATGAGTCCACACCTTATATGCTAACGTACACGAAACAAATGTGAATTTCGATCAAGCAACGTAATCCAAAGCTGACACCTATGTATGATTCAGAATAATTTACAGCCATCCATAAAAACTACAATACATTTGCAAGGACGCGTATATATTGAACAGAACTATTCGGTATGTTTTTATTTCAATATATATTTATTGCAGAAATACATTATTATACAAATGTTTAACCACTCTAAAACCTTTGAAACCTTTCCTAAATACGAATTAAAAAAAAAACATTTAAGTAATTCAAACTATTACATGGTACTTAGAAAGTCATTGATAGTTAGATTTACCAGTGCTACGTAACGGAATGCCATGGCACACCAAAGTGTCACCGCTAAAAAAATTTGAATAATTTGTCTTAAAAAACACAATAACGCAAAACCGCAAAATCTTGTGTTCACTGAAACAAGTGTAAGTAACGCATTTATTATGTATTATTTAATAATATATCGTTAGATTGATGGAATAAGTAAAAACATATTGGTTACACAAAAGAAAATATTTGGATATAGTTCATGCTATGTATCCATATATTTAGAATAAGAAATAGTGTAAAATCTGTGTACCTAGTCGTGAAATATATTTTTATTTTTAGTGTGTCATGGTATTTTGGGATTAATTTTGGTGTGTCGTGGGTGAGAAAAGATTTGGAAGCACTTATGTATAGAACAGATGTAGTTATATTTAATGTCTACACAATTAGAATGACATTATTATGTTTCAACTTATTTAAATAGTTAATTTAGTACATTTTAAATTGAATAATTTATAATGTATCGTAATTCTATAAATACGCATGGTTTCATCAACATGTATGTATTTGAATGTAAAAAAAGTAATTCTAAATGATTTCGAATTCATCACGTTGTCGTAAAATTGTAATGTTTGGTCTGTCATTCATTTATTTATTTATTCGTCTAACGTAGTTTGACATTAGAAACAAGTACACCTTTGCGAATCTTTTTATTTTTAACGGGCTTGCTTTTGTTTTAGGGCTTTCGGGACTTTTATTCGTGACACGGATACGCAATTGCTACGTTCCTTGATCAATTTTGCCAAAAAATACTCGATTGTGAATTTGCCACACCATACCCCTGAGTCATAAAACATTGGGACCAGTGAAAACTTACAATCTCTTCTTTGTCCCCAATCACAAGCCGGGAATCGATTTTAATTTGAATTTCTAATTCGGGAATTATTCTTCTTTGGGTGGCATTAAGGTCCACGATGTCATGTTAATGTTTGCCATTAAACATCACAGAAAAATGTATGTATTATTCAAATTTTACTCTGTTTAATTTGTGATCGAATAGCATTAAAACGATTTATTTTTAAATAGAAAAAAATGCAATGTTTATTTATAAAAACTATTTACAAGCCGATTACTATTATAAATTCGCCAAATTATTATCATCATTGGTTTATATCCATGCACTACTTTCATATTTTTACTTTTATAAAATTGCCACAAAATTCTTTGATTAAAAGTTACTATTAATTAATAAAATTTATATCCAAAGCAAGCACTTAACTAAATTCAATCAAACCATCGGTGGCTAATAATCAATTCTTATATATTCTATAGATGGAGTAATTTTTGATACAAATCTATTGAATAGTTTTGTAGGAGAAATGTTGTGTTATTTACATAAAAAAAGGTTCATCATTTTTTCTCCAACACATTTAGCACTTCAGTGTCAATTTACTATTATTTTTATAATATCTGAATATACAACATGGCTTTGAATTAAATACCCAATTAAATACGTTTATATTCGAAATACAATAATCATTTAACTTGACTCGCGATCGATAGAACGACAGAGCTCTACGCTAAAATAAACGTTGATTTCATTTTCAATTTCAAAATTTAGTGTATTTTTTTTTCACAGATAATAACTTGGAATGAACATCGACTACATTTTGAAGGGTTCGAATAAATGGTTGAAATAGCAGGTCATTCAAAGGCCATTCGAGCAGGTATTAACCAAATTGTCGAATGTATTTACGTTATGCGTCACATCCACAGTAAACAAATATTTTTAATTTAAACTTCCATGATTTAATGGTAAGCTAAGTATCATTTATCTTCATTTGTCTAATACCTATATTTAATTGATTTAAAAAAAAAAAATTCTGCTAAACTCCGTATCATTTGATCTTATGACTTATTAGTATGAACCCAATACCCTAACCCTTAATCAACAGTTAGGCTTTATTAGTTTAATTCACTTTTGCGGTATTAATAAATATTCACTAATGAATAGTTTCTCTGAAAAATGTACATTTGTAATTTCACTCAAATATTTTAAGCCCGAAAGGAGTAAATTTTGTATTTAGATTAAGAACACTCATATAGTATATTTATTTAAACATATATTCTATACAAATACACGTATACCAAGTGATTTTTTATTAATAATCTACTATTTTAAGTTAACAAAGTAATTAAATAACTTACATGAGAAAATTTTAAAGATTATTGATATATTTATATTAGAAGGGAGTTTAACAATAGTTTCAAAAATGTATATCAAATTTACTTTATGTAAGCAAAGCCATTTGAAAATTATACACGTACCAAGTATTTTAAAACATAAAAGATAAGATAAACGTAATGTTGTTTCAAAACTAATTACTTGCTTTCATACTATAATCTTGTATAGTGTTTTTGTCAGTTGCTATCTATTTTAACGTGTCATTTTGGAAATTTTTCACATTCTCTCGAGGGACTTTTCCGCATTTTTATCACCTAAGGGCGGGACTGGTGTTTTATATTTTACTGAACACTATCTATTTATTTAGATTGTATGGGCAATGCACCATATGTTTATTTTTTGGTGCGATTTATATACCATTCCATTTCCATGCGTATTGCTTCATCGCACTTTGAAAATATCAAAATATATTCCTGAATATTTTCCCAAAAAATAAAGTAAATCTGCTTCTGTTCAATACAAAAAATATGAAGTATTAAAGCATTGATTTTCGATAAAACAAGCTTGCTTAGTATTTCATAAATATGATGACTTGATTTTATTTTAAATGGAAAGATAACACAACTAACCACAATTTACAAATAACCATAAGAATAAAATTGCAATCATAAATCCAGCTTGGTTATGTATAGTCACAGAAAATGTCAACCATATTTGCCTTTTCTTTAAGCCTACCATATTTTGGCCTCCTAGAAGGTTGATAAATGCTTACCATCTATGGAATGTATTTGGTTACTCTAGATGATTCCAACATTGCTGACATTTTTTAAGAAAAGTACACGAAAAATTTAGAAAGTGTTTTATATTGCATAATATTCTATCAGTATCTCCCCAGTAGGATATTTGGTAGCGATCCGGAGAATGCGGGCTTAAATCTCCATCTGTCGGATTTAAAAAATCCGGAAATGCAGGACTGGGTGCGTATTGGGTTGAATAATTGTCTGATAAACAATTCTTGTGAAAAATAATCTATGAAGACGTCTGTCTTCACATTGCAGAGATCCATATACTCCTCTTTCGGAGTGGATATCTTCACACTGTGTAGATCCATATGCTCCGTATTGGGAGCGAACATGGTATAAATAAATTCAATCACACTCATTTGGTATGTGGTTTTTGAAGCATTAAAAATGTTTTAAATTCCCCAAGGTTTTCATTCAAACGATTTATTCAAACAAATTTTTTTCTATACTGATTTAATGTTTAAATTTTACGTAGCAATTGTATTATACGTTACTCATCGTTTCTATGCGTTTGATTTGACTTTTAACACATATTTAGTAATCCATTCTATCTCTCACTACCCCTTAAAATTGGGGTTGGAGTGGTGAGTATTTTAAATTGCGGTGTTTCAAACCTTGCACCCCACTAGCGAATCCCTTGGCAACCTTTACGTACCCTTACCCAGAAATAGATACATAAAAAGGATTTCATTATTTGTCACACCTTAAACAAAAGAGACGGATCTGATTTAATTTAGTTTTACTTGAAAGCTTTCTACTGTCGACTCCTGGCAATTATTTTAATAAATTTAACCGAAATATGGTTTAATATAACAAAATAGATCCTGTCTTTTATCATATTAATATACGGGTTTCATATTAATAAACTCCAGAGGTAAACCAAAATAAAAATCCTTTTTTACATTATAATTTTTTCCTTTTACATACGCACCATAAATATTAATTTGTATTTATTTGTCAATTATAGAAATTTAACTCGTTTATTATTTTTATTATTATAATTACAATCAGTTGGTATGAAAACTATACGCATATTCTTTTTCCTGTATTTATCTATCTACAGAAATTGGTGAGCATCGTATTTTAAAAAACAGTATTATAATTGTATAGATTTTTTAAGTTTGATTGATTTTACGCGATTTTCACAGCACAATATCTATTCATAATACTAAACTTAACTTAACCGACGATATTCTTTTGAATATAAATTCACTCGTTACTGGTATAAAATGCTGTCTTTCTCCGGAAATATAAGGCTGATGTTAAGATTAATTACAATTCAATGATTACAATTAACAACAAGCTCGTAATAATTCTTATCTCTTTCGACTGTATTTCAATGAACAATTTGAAAATGTTGACTGATTTCAATGCGAATAATTGGAAATTATGTGAAAATTCATACTTTTTGATAATTATTATCTCTACGGTAAATTATATCATATTTAAAAAGTTCTAAATAAATTTCATATTTGATAATTTGGTTGAACCTACTAAATTTTGGATTATACTTGCATTTGAAAAATTAAATAAAATAATCAAGTGAAATATTGTTTCTGTTTTTAACATAGCAACACTTATATGAGAGTAATTAACATTAAAAAACCATGAATGAAACAGTTCCCCTTAAAAACACCTGATTAAATGATAAAGTGAAACCCCAAAATATAAGAAACTATAATCTTAATTCCCTTTTTTCAAATTTTCAAAATTCTTTACCCAGCTATTAGCATTGTGCTCGGACGTTTTAACCACTGTGTAACAGAGTTAGTTTTCACACGTTATAATTAAAATCGCATGTGTTTGTTTACTGCGGCAATCGGAGGCGTGTCTTCGATTTTTACCGCAACAACTGAATAATAAGGTTAACGCGCCTCCAGCACGCAGATCCCAACTTCACTTCCTTTTCCGTCCTCCACATTACCACACCGAAACTTTTTGTTGTATAATGTCGAGTCGTAAAATTTACACCGACCGTCAACACTTATAACATAAGCTTACGTAAAGAATCACTTATCTATCGCAAAAGCTTTTGAATTTATTAGATACTTACGTCATAGCCAACCTTTACACTGTAAATAGGTCACTTCAAAAGTTCCAAGAATATGAATTGTAAAGTAATAATAATGTTTCTTAGATTTTTATTTTAATATTGATGTTCTTAAAATTTTCAATTGTGTTAAATAGTTTTTTTATACTTTTTATCCATATGAAAACTTACTTTTTATAATTAAATAAATACCGTACATTGAGCTGTCCTAGTCGGTCTATATATACATATATATATATTATATTATAAGGGTTATGATAGACCAACAATCATTTAGTTTTCATGGAGTTTCTAGTAACTTCTTCATAGCCTGTTTGTAACTTAATCGTAAGGTATATGAGACAGTATAAGGAAAAGCTTATTATCACTCAAACTCACAATATGATATCCACATCTAAAAAATACTTCATAAACGTTAATATAAATAATTAATATTTTCGACTGATGATTTCGATTTAAATTCTAAATTATTTAAAACTGGTAAACTTACATATGGAAGTTTACCAGTTTACCAGTTTGCACATCTTATTCAAATATAAAAATGATCGTGAATTCATATTTAAACATCCATATTGATTGCTTAAAATATACTAAAATACCTGTTTTAAAATATAATTATATATATGAATAATATATTTCAAAAAATGATTTTCATTTTTATATTTTTTTATCATTATCAAATTTCAAATGATACTGACACTTTAAATAAATTCAATCAATACAGCTTTATATATACAGTTAATAATAGAATGAAACATTTTAAATTTAAATAATATGTTTTATCAGAACTAGATCAAAAGTATTAAGTCAGAATACATCGATCACACATTTTTTTGTATGTTGCTTACTAAAAATATTCTGAACTCTGCCATTTCTCGATTTTACAATTCAAACTTACAAGTTTAACAGATATTCTCTAAGCTTTAAAAATAAATCAATAGTATGATACCAGACCCCTCATATATTCTGCTTACACTTATATTTCATATTAAGGAATAAAAGTTAACATATCTTCGACTTTTGACAAAATGAATGATAATTGATTTATGTATATGAACTAAAATACGTGAATTCATTACGTCAACTGCAAATGGAAATAGAGGACTAAAACAAAATTTAGTCTCACGTATTGATAGAAGTTTGATTGTGTTCAATTGTTGTATGTCAGTTCATTAATAAGTTTTTAAGGGTTTATTTTATAAATCAAGTATTAATATTATATTAATAATGATTTGAAGATGTAAATTTTAAGAAATTTAAATACTATTAATTGTTTAACTTTTAAACGTTTTAATAATACCATATGAAATGTATCAACGTTTTTAAGTAATTAAATAAAATTAGGTCTATTTCCTTGTTGAGTGATAAAGACAACACTTATCCAATCGCATTGAGATTGTTTACTAAAATCGCCTAGTTTTGAGTTTTTTTCCTTAACAATGTTTTAATATCATATCACATCTTTAAAATTATAAAATAAAAGTAACATACTACTCATGGATTCGCAAAGCATATATTACGCACCGCTGCCTTAAATGTTGATGAACTTTCACATTTCTAAAGCTATTATATTTTAATCTATAGAGTATGTAATATAAAAAGCATTGGTTAGAAGGCTTTTAATTATTTTATTTCAATTGCTTCCGGCATTGTTCGAAATAACTGTGTTGTTTCGTTAATATTTCGCTTATACTGCATGATTACTTATTCAGAAATATTTTATAATTATTAAACCGACGAAATGAACAACGACCACGATATCAGAAAATTATAAATTTAATAAATGTGTACTGTATTTTACAGTATGCAATAAAAATCATTGTAACCCTAATCCAATAGATCCATATTAGAACATGCCAATACAACTAGTAGCCAAACTGACTCCGTAATTATTATATATTTTATTAACTACGAGACTGTGCGCAGTAATAAATGAAATATGTACATACGTATATGGAAACGTTCAATTATAAATAAGTAAGCATGGGTATTTGTGAATCACCAGTAACTAGGGGTTGAGGATTCAGATTCTACACATAACCTAACATCAATTATAATCTTCAAATGGACGCACTCACAGGGAAGATTGTGATCCTTCGTATTATGATCTTATATCTTAAAACAACTAATATTGTTGAAAAACAATAAATTTAATAGAAATAATCCATTTAAAACTACTTTTTAAGTATTAATTCATTTTCATTTCATACATTTCTACTGGTACTTATAGCACGTTACTAGAAGTATACAGAAGATATCTTCAACATTTATTTATATGAAATCTGTATCACTTAGAATATTATTTTATAGATATTTTAAGCGACACGTGAATTATTTATTAATTATATATAAATATTATTCGTTATATTTCCACAATCATTTTAGATCTTACTAAATATTTCAGGATATTTATTTTGTAAGTTTTAAAGACTGCAAAAATAACACAGGAAAAATCGTCATTCCTGTAAAACAAAATAAAGTAAAACCAATATAATTTTGTGTTTATTTTCTATTTATTCTTTCATTATAATTCGATGCTTTATTTTAGCGCATACTTTATCAAAAAGATTTAATCTATGATTATTTTTTCATATGCCAATTTTATTAAAAATATGTTTCTTTCTTTTACAGATAGATCAGAATTCCATCAACGCAGCATTTCTTCTAAAGAAATATGTGAAGACTATAACAAAAATATTGTTTATGCAAAAGTGAAAAAAGTTTGTTTTAAAAATGTATAAAAACAGTGAATAAATAACTAGGATTTCAAAAAATACATACGTTATTATAAAATCTATTGTGTTGTGTGAATAGTGATGTTATTGTTTGCAAACAATCGTGATATTTATGCATACAGCTTTTCAGTGAAAGCTTTTTAAAAAAAATAATATGTTCATTTCGCTTCCATCAGAATGAGATTCCAATGTGGGTTTATAGCTTCAAAGTTGCGGAAAAGGGTCTTACGTAATAGCCTTTTTCAATTCCTGGTATTTCTACCTATGTTATGGGCATCCATCAGCGCACAATCAGGTAATAACTTTTAACTAATTCATTTCTAAATTACATATTACTTAACACATTCACTGTTCAAACATAAATGTTATTGACTAATATTATAGTAGTATTGAAAATACAGTAGCTATAACAAATGTAATTCATGCATATATCTTTATAGAGTGTACTATATCGAACAATTATTTATTATATAGATGGCTTATTTTAAAGAGATATTGAACTTTAACTTTGGTTGAACCAAAAACTAAAATGCTTTTAAACTATTCTCCATCCATTTTTATCTTAACAGTTGAATAATAAATGAGTTTTAAAATATATAAGTCTTTCGTATTGATCTGGTATCAGGAAAATAAAATTTACGTTTCTAATTATTAAAATAAAACATATTTTTAAATAATTTTATTTTATCTTTCATATTCCTAAATTGAAATCATTCATATTGCTAAAAGAATATTTATTTAATTCCTCTAACGTGCATTTTTAATTGCTTAAGTTCTCAGAAATACAACGTTAAATGTAAAATATTTCATTTTGCAAAGCTTTCAATTTTCTAATAAGACTATGAAAAGAGCTTTGTATTAGTTTTTTTTTTCTGAAAAGCTCAAATGTTCGTTAATTAACTATAATATCATAATTGTTCAGTAATTGCTTTCTGTTAAATCATAATTAAATTGGTTGCAATTATTTAACTATTATGAAATGTAATTATTCTAGTTATAATATTAACTCAATTAAAACTTTATTGTTTTTCATGGTAATACTGTTCTATATAGTCATAGAACATTTTCATTTCGAAAACAATTAGTTTCTTTAAAGGTTAATCACATATTTATTTATTTTCTTGAATTTAGACACGATTAAAAATAAAAAAATAAATTATATGAACATACTTTAATCAACACGACTTCAACCCATATTTCATATACTCTCTTTGTTCCCAAAGAGGAGCATATGGATCTACACAGTATGAAGATATCCATTCCAAAAGCGGAGTTCATGAATCTTTGCAATGTAAAGACTTCTTGATAGAGTGTTTTTCACAAGAATGGTTTATCAAACAATTGCTCAACCCAAATGGCATTCAATTCGGCATTTTTTTTTTTTAAATCCGACAGATCTGCAAATTGAAGCCGCATTCCCCGGATTTCTAGCGTGCGCGCTAATTTCTACACTACCAGGGAGACAATATATATTTAGTCAGCAAATTCTAAGTGATAAAAATTTGATTGGATTAAGTTTCAAGATCTATAACTCTACGGGGAAATTAGCTTTCTAAGCTACGTATTCTATAATAATTGTAAAACCGAAATAGGTATTGACAAAAGTAAATTACTCACGAAATTTTATTTTATTTTTAATATGAAATCATGAACATTGATTTTTAGTATTTTTTTTATATATAGCATAATTATTATAATTTTAAATCAATAGCGTGCTTTAAAATACTGAAAACTATGTCCACTCCGAACGTATGGCTTAAGGATCTCAACAGTGTAAAAATGTGAATTCTCTATTCCCAAATCACATTTTAATTAGTCTATGCAGTAATCCACATTGAACCAGTGACCTCTAATATCAAAACGCGCACATTTATCACCTAGGCCACGCCACTACTTAAATATCTAACAAATTCTATTATATTTACTAAATAAAAAAATATAAAAATAACTTAGTTCAATTTAATATTGGTTAGTATTATAAAATGAAATATCTCTATTTTCTTAGGTTAATCAATTCGATATGAGTGAAAAGCATTTTTAAAAGTGATTCGCTATATAGATAGGAAATAAACCTGAAGTGAACCCAGATTTATAACCCGCTAATGTCATATTCATAATACGTCTTACTACATAAATAATGAAATACACCAATCTTTATTCAAACAGGATTTTTTTTCTAAAATTTATAGCTAATGTATTTAAACTTATGGTTGCTAATAATTTTGCTGTCATTTTACAGTGAACACGGTACTTACCTATGAATTTATTTTTCAATCCTAGTAATAACATCACCATAAGCATACCGCTATAATCCAGGATTTATCGTGTCTCCTTCAAATTAAAATCTTTTTATTACTACTAGCAAAAACGAATCTATTTCTATGCTAGATAAGTGAAAGAACTTCATTAATATAATTTCATATTTTTTATCACACAGTCTTGTTAATTAACTATTGTTAAATCAATTTCTCTGGATAAAGATTAAATAACATTTTTACCTTGCGATGCTATTTGAAACTACAATAATAATACATATTATAAATATAATTAATATTTTCCTTTATAATAGAATCGTTCTTTCATTTGATAATAAAAGTTTTACATTATTATAATCTGATCATCCGTAGAGGATATTTTTGTATATGGGTATTATTTACCTAAATAAATAGCTTTCAGATATTATTTCAGCCTACGGCTGGGTTTTCAGAGGCTAAGCTATATCTATATTAAAGCTTTTATATAAAATATCATAGTCCGAACCATACTAAAACGGACAGATATAGTACAGAGGGCGATTAATGTATATACAACGTGTTTTAGTTCAAATAATAATACAGCCTTAATTTGGATAGGATTCTCTACTTTGAAGTGGAAATTCATTTGAAAACAACTTTCATGTTTATTATTTGGTTAGAAAATTTAGATTACTGTACCTATTCGAATTTGTTTCGTATAGTTTCTTGGTTGAGGATTAATCAATTTTGTTTATTTTCAACAGAAATAATATACCCAAAGTAATTTTGATACTATTTATTTTATTGATGGCAAAATTCTAATATTTTACTAAAACAAACCTAACTAAGCCAGCTGAAGCTCTTTCGGCATTAAAATAGTATTTTAATTTGCTTTAAAAATGAGAAATAAGATAACTATAGATTTAAATATTAAAAACATTTTTTACCCAATCAAAAAAGAAACAAAAAACAACCTCTATGCGATGCGTTATATTCATGTGTATTTTATATTGAATGACATTGTCTTCAATGTCATTCAATATTACACACACATGAATTACTCTTGTAATGAAGTATTTAAATGAATTTTTGGTAAACTACTGAATAATAAATAAACTAGTACACAAAAGATGGTTGTATCCAATGTTTCAATTAATTTGTATTTGTTTTATCGAATTATTTCTTTATGATACAATCTTTATGATTAGTGCCTTGTTTTTAACTGCGTCATAACTAAAATAATTAAATAAAATCAATTTGCATTGTGTAATATTCATTCAAGTAGTTTAAAATTAATGTTACTTTGAAAACTATCAAAAGAATATGTATTAATTTGAATGATTCTCAGCCATTCTACCAAGCAACTGAAGGTCGGCTATTGTTTCCATTACGGAGGGTCCCCGTGGACCAAAGGCTTCAAAACCGAAAGGGAAAAATATAATAAGGCTTCACTGAAACTCAAAATTCTTCCACTACCTGATTCCGCCTAAGAAATCTGCTAAAGTAAATTTTACTGAATGTATGAATGTCTACGTAATCTTAAATATATAATGATAAATGTTCTCTCTCAATTAAATTGAATATATATTTTTTAATGTAATATGAAAATAAAAATTTATCTCTTTATAAATTCAGTAAAATGATATAATTATGTTCACCATAAGCTTATTCAAATTGTACAGTGAAAATTTAAAGGGGAAAATGTACCTACATTTAATCCATGATTTACTTCAGCTAAAAAAACCTCTCCTTCTTTGCATAAATGTAAAACGTATGCTACAAATATAGAATTACTGCCGGATTTTACATTTACGAAGAGTTTTATGGAAAGTACCAAAATTATATTACAATCATTAAATTTTATTTTGAAATGCGGATCTACATTATATCATTAAAAATTTAATTTTCTTTCAAATTTTATATTGTATTCAAATCAGATGGCCTTGTTAAAATACAGTCGTTTTATTTCCCCTCGGTGGTGGTGAAGAGAAAGCTCGCATTTTATTTTACCATCACTGCCTGAAAACAAATGACTAACAATATTACAAAAAAGGCTCCATTAAGCTACCCTTACAATATCTCGCGGTCGTATTGTTTATTATGCTTTATAGCTTTGATTATTGATTTTTGGTTCATTTGTTTTTGTCAAATCTCCATAAATAATTACAAATAGAAAATGATGAGAGACAAACTTTTTATCAATCAATTCTTTATTAACCATCAAAATAGCCATATTTTATTACAGAAAAACACGTTTTAGATATTTATTATATTAAAATAAAAGAATCAAGGAAACTTTTATAAATATGAACATTAAAAGAAAGGTGTATTTATAAAGTGAATTTATTCCACTGTGCCAAAATTTAAAACAGAAGACTTTAAACAAGTCATTTTTGTATGGAATAACTGTAAAACATTAAGCCAGTATATAAAACTGGTTTCAAAAATATTGAAAACAAAACTTAACATTGAAACACATGACTATATATTCTTTCACACAAAAAATATTTGCTCAAAGCCTTCTTCTTTAAATTTTGGTTTAGTGGATTAAGTTTATTTTGTAAATACAGGTTTCATTTACGAAAATGTTTAATTTTCTCTAAAAGTTGTTTCTTGAATCCTAAATATCTTTTTTCTGTATCTTCAGGTTTACCGGTTAGTAAGAAAATATCTCTAAGGAATTTATAGTTTCACATCTATTCTCATCTTGAATTTCTTCAAAGTGTACAATTTAATACAACTTTTCATGGAGACAACCATGCAACAACTCTATTAAAATAAATATGCCATTTTCCATATGTCTCCAGTCGACGTTACATACATAAGAAACCTCCTACAATGTTCAATAAGAAATGCATCACTAAATGAATGAATGAATAATGTAGGTTGATGGAAAAGAAAAATCAATATTCGTGCTATACGTGCAGTTAGTGGAAGCCACAATACTTAATTTTACATCCAGTTCAGTTTCCTCTGTATTTATTCAATTTGAAGCTTTTTTCTGAAAGCTTTTAACAGTTTAAAAAAGCTTTTTCTAATTGTGATAAGCTCACAAAAATTATATTTTTGTTCAGTTCAACTTACATGTCTTTTATTTGAACTATCCGATAGATTATAATTTATTCAATATCTGTTAAACGATTTAGTGAAACTGACTGTTAAAGACAAGCGTTACTTACATTTTACATAATAATATACTAAATGATGAAAGTTTTTTCCTGTCAAAAGTTATTTTTTATATTCTATGCCATTGAACCGGCTGAATGTTTTATTAAGTAGACACAATGGACACGTGTTCTCATATGATTCTTTTATGAGGTGACATCCCTATGATATTACCAAAATAATATCCACGTGCTTTTTTTGTACACTTATTTACAGGAACTAAAAAACATATTTGCTTATAAATTGTATGAATACAATAGCAACTCAACTCTTTCGTAAAAATATTTCTCAGTAAAATACAATATTTATATGATAAACGATAAAAAAAACTATACATAGATATAAATAAAAGACTACAAATAAATCGATCTTAAGACTTCAAGATACATACTAGAACTAACCATATCTTTATCATAGTATAAATCAGCCTTCTTTGGTGGCGAAGAGTTTAGCGTTCGCGTTTAGTGTCCAGGGAATTCGGTTTCGATTTCTACATCTACTAAACATTTAAAAATCAGTAAACACAGAACTGGATGTCCATTGAGTAAAGTATTTGTCTGGAAAGTAATTTTCGTGAAAATAATATATCAAGACATGTCTTCACATTACAAATATCCAAATACTCTACTTTTGTAGCGGAGATTTTCTTATTGTGTAGATCCATGTGGTCCACTTTCCAGCAAGTTGGTATTTTGCTTTGTAAAACGTGAAGTTAATGATAGATAGCAGTACAAACAGTTATACAAGGTGGCTAAAATCAGCAACTACGAGTATTTTGCGCTGTTTATATTTGTCCGTTTTTTAAGTGAAGTGTATGAAATTTTTATAATATTTCAAAAATGTTTAAAACTGCGAAAGACTTACTCAATTTGAAAAATAATAATGATTTTTTTTCATTGTGAACTTTCTTTGTTTTGTTCCTATTTATTTCTTTTATATGCTTAATTTTCTTTATCTAAATCCATGCTGTAATATCTATCCAGTTGTTCAACTATCCGTTTCAAATCTGGAGGTAATGTGCTTGAATTCCACGGCTGCTAAATGATTCTTTGTAATTTGGTTTCTTGAAGAATTGGCTGAGTGACCGGAAAATCATATCATATTTGTAAAACAATTTGTCATGACGTTTCTCCAATAAGACGTACAAAAAACGATTACGATAACTACATTTAAAACAAGTGATCAAGTATGTGAGAATTCAATCGCGCACAATAATTATGTTAGTAACTTGAGTCATATTATCATAAGATGTGAATTTATCAAACCACAATTGGTGTTATATAGATCATCCAATTACAATGGCACTTCTATGTAAATTTGCTTTCAAATTACTATACTAAAGTCTTAAATAATAGCATTACGACTAATAAGCAGTTGAAGCGACACCTGCCTCTCATTAAAACAAACACAAAAGTTTAAAGTAAATCATAAACTTACAAAGCTTCCGATGTTATACCTTCAAAATCTTGGACTTATTTCCTTAAATAATATTTGCTAATATTGTTATGTATTCAAAAATAAAATATTCAATTAAAATCATTTGTTTTTAATTTTCGAAATGACGATATAAAAGCTTTTATTCCAAATGTCAACCCATTTAAATTTAATCTGTATTTAAATGTGTGTAACATATTTGTTAAATACATAGACATTTACAAAAAAATCTTTTGAAGCAAGCTTTTGATAAATATATTTATTCGACATTTTTCTTTTGTTACTTTTAATACGATTCTTGAAATAAATATTTTATTGGTGTAATTACCTTTCGACTAACCCAATACACAATACGAATATTGCTCATTTTTAAATATACATGTGGTTCAAAAACATAATAGATTCCATTTATCCAAAAAAATACCATCATTTTATTTTATAAATATACATCATTGATTCACTTTTTATTTCGTTATTTTTTTCAATGGCGTCGAATTAATCAACGTTTTTTATTCATGATTTAAAAAATTTATATATGTATTTATCTTTATATTCCGAGACTGTTGAAAAAAATATATAATATATTTAATTATAGTTTTAAAGATGCGACACTAAAACGTAAAGCTATACGAAAAACATTTATATCTCAATGAGTTTTAAAGGCGTATTTTAGTAAAATAAAATATTTTTTATTACAAGTACAATAGTATCAATTTTGAGCTTTTTTTCTATGATAGGCAAACTTAAATATTATACATACTTACTTTCTTTCTACCATGACCGAGTGGAATATATGGATCTTGTAAAAATGGTTGTTCTATAAATGAATAAATAGCATTCATTGCAGTGTCAAAAAAAAAAAATTAACAGAATTTTCACTAGGATTGATTGTCAGCGAATTTGAAATAGCACATTTGGATTTTTTTAGGCCCATTAGGCTGAAAATTTTTCTGACAAACGATTCTCGTGAAAAATAATCTGTTAAGACCTCCTCACATATCGGATATCCATATTCTCTACTTTGGGAGTGAACATGGTATAAAAAAACAAAATTTCCAATTATTACCATATTTTTTATTTATTATGTTCATGTTTCAACTTTAATTACCTTAAATTGCTTAAATGAAAAAATGTAATTTTTTATTTTATATTCACAAATACGTGTACTTTATTTTATTGAAAAATTTGAGAAATATTAAAAACAGTATTTATTATATATTCTTACTTTTTTTGTTTTTTTCTACAAAAACGATTCTAAGTTGTTCTTGACAAAGAAATACGGTAGAAAATGTTAATAACTTATTTAAAATACTAATTAAAATTACGTAAATTGAATAAAATTGTATTGCAACCCTTATATTGATTATATTTTTTACAGTAATAGATGCAGAGGTAGAGACTGCAAAGACCTCAGAGCTGACCTCTGGAGGGACGACAGTTTCGAGTGTGGCTGGTGGACCTGCTGACCTTCCCTGTGACATTACCCTCAGCACCACCTCCGATTCGGTCATTCTTGTCGTGTGGTACAAAAACGACAAGCCAATATACAGGTGAGTGACCTTATATCGTAATTAAATTCATGTATTCATATAGGTTACGAATATTTTATAAAAGCAATTCTCGAAATATTTTCACAATTTATGAAATTCAAAGACTAATTAAAGTCAAGTTCATTTCGATATCAGTGTAGGTTTTGAACCCGTGAATTATTAAATATACAAGCACACATTACGTTTATCATTGTTTTATAATGACGGTTCAATAATCAATAGTGTAGTTGAAAATATGTTTTTAAACAACATGATAATTATCCTTGGACATTAAAGTCTCCTTATTAATCCTCGAAAAATAACTCATAATTTAGATAACTTCAGTTATATTAGATTATCGCAAAGTATGATATAATATAATTCTTTTAATGTGAGATTTTTGTAATAATCTATTATTTTTCGGGGTATTATTTGTAAGTTTGGCTGAGCTTTATAGTGGTTATATAATATTAAATTTGTGTGTCCAAAAAAAAAATGTATAAATATCATTTAAAATGACATTTGCGTTTACAAATCAACAGAAAAAATGTTACATGCTTGAGTCTCAATGAATAATTTACACAACTAACTATAACCACAACACCATGTCAAGTTGAAAAATCAGACTATACTTTTTAAGTTTATAAGAACATAGCAACAAAATATTAAAACAGCTGAAATATAATCTTGAGCAATATTTAGTAAACTATTTTCCAAACTCGTTATTTTTTTTAATGGATGTTATATTTCATTTATTTTTAATGATTTCTTTGTGGTTACTACGTACAAAATTATATTACTAACTGAATATTTGAGGGGTATATTTTTTGGTTTAACATATTTCACTCTTAACAAATTTGAAAAAAGTATTTTTGTATAAAATAACCACATAGATAAACCAGCCAGATAAAAATCAATTTCAAAAATAATAATAACCATAATTAATACTGAAAGATATATTATATGATTCTTTTATACAAAAAATACTGATTTAAAATTGTCTTCTTTAAATTTTGACATAGGGGAATAAGTTTATTTTGAAAACATATTCTTTATTAATTTGTTATAGTGAAAATTTACTTTGCATTTTAAAAGGACTAAAACGTAAGTAAATTTTCGTTTTAAAAGTTTATTTCTAAATAGGTATTTAAGGATATAAGAATATTATATTTAAATATCGAATGTAAAATATTGTTTAAAAAAATGCTATTTTTAACTTTTTTTTTGATAAAAATATCCGTGTACGTTATCTTAATAAAACTTTTCTTGTTAATTTACCATTTTTTAAAAAACGCGTAAATCTTAATAAGTGTACACTCATTATTGTTAGAAATCCGTTTTTACATCTACGGATAAAATATCGTCGGTGTAAAAACGCGAATTTAGGAAAAACAATTCATAAATTCCTTAAAATATCGTGTTACTCGAAAGTGAGCATTTTACAAGAATGGAAAAGCTGGGGGAGAATTATTTTGCGAGCGACTTTCATTTCGCATTTTTTTTAACGCGAGAAGATATTGGCCAGATATTGCAAAGATTAAGAATATTTCTAGTTCAAATTGGATTAAAATATTACAAAGATTTATTAGGTAAGGATTTTCAGATAGCTCGGACGAGCTTTATGCGTGGGATTAGGAAGTACTTACGTACTTAAAAGAGCTTTTGCCTGTTGGTCATACAAACCACTAATCGGAAACGAAGTAACTCGATATTATAATTTAGAATATGAACCACAATAATGTTTTATAAAATCGTTTCTGTATTTTAATTTGACTGACGTAATTCAGAATTTACTGTCGTGTTTTTTTCGTTATGTGATTTAAATTTTCATTAACAAAATAATAAATACTTTAATACTTAAAATTGCTTTCGGAATGAAAACCACAAACTAACCATATTTCAATTTGATGAAAATTAATGAACGTCTAATTCTTTAAATATTACTAATATGCCTTCTTACTATAGATCGTTATACACATATAAATATTATAATTACAGATTGTTTTGAAATTAACAAAAACTTCAGACATATTCAAAATTAAGCAATCATTTGTAATATCAAATATGAATTAAAATGATATATTTTTTTTTTTAAATAAAAAAATCAATATGTTTAAATGTTTACTTTATAAATCTATATTGTTTTCTAGTCAATCTATTGTTATCGAATTCGATTTGGTAAGAAAAATACGTATCAGTAACAAATTCAAATAAATTGATTAATATGCAAAATATATTCTTGTCGATATTATCAATATTGTCTGCACAGTAGCCAAGAAGTTAGCGTGCACATTTTGTATGCGAAAAATGCGGGCTCAATTTCCACATCCACTAAATTTTTAAAAATAAGAAAATGCTGGACTAGACACCTCATAGGCAGAGCAATTGGCTGATAATCAATTCTCGTGAAAAAAAAATATCAACATGTGTCTTCATACTCTAAAGTGAAAATTTGTACACCGTATAGAATATAGATCCATATGGTCCACCGTCAGAGCAGACATGATACAAAAAAAATTCTTAATAATGATTTATTCACTAAAAATTTGTTGTTTTTTTTTTTATATTCAAATTTATCCTGATTTGAAATCTGTGTTTTATAGTATCACTTTTCAGCTTTTTAAGGTGGTACGAACAATTTGCAAATTATATGCTGCCAGATAAAATCAGCATCGACTCCAATTTATATCAACAAAATACTCCGTCGCGATACTTTATTAAATTAAATAAAAAACGTACTTATTCAATTATTGAAGCAATAATTTTAAGAAAAATCCAGCGTATAATTTATAATTTTTTATCACTTAGAAAAAATGTTTGTGAAAAGTAACGAAAAATTTTACATGAAAAGATAAAACTGACTTTTAAATAATAACATGTCGTATAATTATCAATTTCAAGTTGTTTTGAGCATTTAATAAATTGAATTCTAATATTTTTTTTTTATACCATGTTCGCTCCCAACTTGGAGCATATGGATCTACACAATGTG
>JAGVSQ010002283.1:0-25303 GCA_022683975.1 Rhyacophila evoluta | reverse complement strand
TATACAATATATGTCAGTAATAGTGCCTATGTCAGTATTATAGCCGTTTACCTTACTGGTACAATAATTTAATGTTAGTATTTACTTACTTAAGATTTTAGTAGAAGTAGATTTTTTTTTCGCCAGTTTTAATATATTTTTATTTACATAGATATATTATCTTGGTATAAATTAATCAATCATAAATTTAATATCCCAGTCCAGATTAGATAAATTATAAGCTTGCTGGAGCATTGTTTGATATTTTAATAAAATAAAATTAGTATCCCATTTTTAGTTGAAAATATTTGAAGTATGATTATAATTTTGAAAATTTCAATCCATAGAAACACAAACAAATCCATAGTCTGTAATGCAGGGATCGCCAAAGTAGTCCTTGAAACATTTTTAGAGCACAAACCTTTTAAGAGCTGATTTCAGTCATGTTAATTTCATCTTAATCAAACAGAGGAATAAGAGAAATGTGAAATTATGAGACGATTTAGGACTAAAACTTCCTGAGTTTAAACTCAGTATTGCTAATCTTGCTAAGAATCAAGCCCACCTGGTCTCACCGATTGCTAGTCAAAAAATTTATCAAAATGGTTATTTTAAAAAATTAACTAAATATATTCATAAATGTCAAATTGCAAAATAAATCCCTAAAAATATTAAGGTTTTTGTTCGTAAAACTCAAATAAAACACTAAAAATAAATTTTGTGGGAACAGATGGTTAAAAAAGTTTAACGAACTTTGATTTAATGAAATATTACGGAAAAACTTGAAAAAGTTTAATTTATGAGATGTCATTTAAAGTGACTTTGCCCTTAACGATACTTGGCTTACGGTAGCTAATGAATTTTAAAAAAATCAGTTCCAACATCAAAGTATAGATAGAATCTTGGTGGTAAAATCTAGATAGAGCTTAAAATTACAAGATTCACAGTATACCTTGAATTTGTCAAAAATCACATTTAGCGAGTTTTTCCTTGATGGTGACAACATTGTTTGCTGCACCACTGAACTCTAGACAAAGGGTTCATGTGTTTTTTTTCTTGTTATTTCAGCACTTGCATGAGAATGTCAGTTTCAAATTGTTACTAGATATAATAAGATTCTAAATAAATGTCAGAAAATTATATTTTATAGCTGTTGCGAGGATATGTTATTTCATTTCTTTCAGTGAAAAATTATTGTAAAAGAATTTGACATCTCTCTCTACATTATTGAAACCTGTTGCACCACTCCTTTTTTGCAAATTAATATAATATTTTTATTTTCAGGTTCCAGGTGCCAAATTAGGTCTTCAGCATAATCTCGGGTTGGGAGGTGCCGTTGTGGTCGCTCTCTACAAAAAAGGATTCACACCCGCCATTACCAGAAGGCAAGCAGTGGCAGCTTCTCCAGAGGGTTTCCAAGCTCATAAATACATGCTTATACTAGAACAGGCCATGCAGGAAGACAAAGATAACCTGATCGAAAAAGTCAGAGGAATATATGGCTTTAAAGTACGAAACGGCCCAGGTGGGAGCGAAGGTTATTGGGTGATCAATGCAAAAGTTGGCAAAGGAAAGGTGACCTACAACGGAACTGAAAAGCCTGATGTCACATTCATAGTTAGCGATGTAGATGTTGTTGAACTTATTTCTGGCAAGCTCAATCCACAAAAAGCCTTTTTCCAGGGTAAGATCAAAGTTCAGGGTAACATGGGACTGGCCATGAAGCTTACCGATTTGCAAAAGTCGGCAGCCAACAGAATCGAAGAATTACGCTCCAAGCTTTAAACATTAGAGATTTTTATGTTTTTTTTTTAAATAAATTGTTTAAAAATTGGGCTATGATTTTTTGGAGTCTTACAACATTGACATTGAAACAATGCATTAGTTTCGTGAAAGGTTTTGGTTATAAAAATAAATTTTTAGGGGTTGAGGTAATTAATTCTTGAAATCTAATGAATGATCCATTTGTTTTAAAACGGGTGAGGCAGATACAATATGCCAAGTGATTAAAATGTGATCCGTATTAAACCAATTGTGAAGAAGATTTAAACGTAATTCAGATGGTCTTGTTTTTTAAACTATTGATAAACAATATTATAATATAAAGTAAATGCATAATCATTTAAAAAATATTTTTCAACACATTTGTTGACAATTTTAGTAATTGTATGTATGATAGTATTAGTTGTTATGATATTATATAATTGTTGCTGACGATTTTATTGTTGTTTGCATAGTCCAAATTTTTTTCTATCTTTAATTTTAAATATGCTACGATTTAATTATCTTTAAGCAACAAATATGTCTATTTCAAAAGTAACATTTGTATTAAGAGCTTAATATTTTAATTTAAAATAAACCTCAAAGTACACTTTCAATATACTTTTTAAAAATCCCAAGACAGTATTGAAATGTATATATTTTTGGAAGTAATTTTAATCAACCAACCCAATCATTCTGTGGCATCAGCAGAGATTAATATTAATCTCAAAGATTTGAAATATATATTTGCTGTCCATATTGTTCATTGTAATCAGGTTCAATATCATCATACTATGTATATAAATAACACAAACATAAAGTAAGGTCAGTCTCATTTTTGTCAACATGACATCATTTACATACTCATAAAGGATGTTGAAGATTAAACACCAATTCACGAGTCTTTTACGAAGTCATAGTTTTCAATTTTTAGTTGAAATACTTCTGACAACCTCTGATTGATGGCATAAATATCCATTAGTTTGTTACTTAGTCTGATGTTCTTAAAAGTTGTCTATGTCATAACAGATTCTAATGTAATATTCAATTTTTGAATGAACTCTTATCGGCAAAAAGGGAGACTGAGTGGGGACTTCCAGATAAATTATGTGCATTCTGATATATATTGTAAATTCAATTTTTAAAATATTGAAAATTTATTTAATACTTGGTAACAATAGACAAATGTTATCAAAAATTGAATTGATCACAAGTTCTGTGATTTAATAAAATTTTAATTTTAAATAAAATATATCCACAATTCAGTTAATATTGTAAAAATATTATGTAAGATTTGGTATGACGGTATCCTCGATGGTGGTGGTACATGAATTTGGAAAAAGGATCATTTTTTATATTTTTATACATTTTGTTGATGTAATACAAATATGATTCTGTTCTTTTAAATGACAAAAAAATATATGTAAACATCTTGTTATTATTTGAAATTGTTTGATCGAATATGACTATAGCGTTTGAACGATTAAATATTTTATATGACACTTTGTTATTATTTTTAATTGTTTTTACAGAAACAAGCTCAAACTCTCCATTCGGAAGGCCGATTACAGTGGCCCAATAGATTCTAGTAGGCAGCTCTGTTGATCACCGAAAATATGCCAGAGAAGGGAGCATTTTAGTCACTGGTTTCTCAAGAGAGCAGACAAAATATTAATACCGATAAATGTAGCCAAATCTTTAAATCTATGGAATAAACCAACATTAATATAATTATATCAACTATTAGGTAGGATAAATTCTTGGAAAATGGGGTTACCATTTAACATAAATCAACATGTGCCATATTTCAATATATTTGGGACTGTCAGTTTTTGCTTCTCACTCCTTACAGGTCCTCGAAACTATTTATGCTATTTATACATTTTTTTTGCTTAGTTGAACAATTTCTTAGCATTCCTCAACTTACGATGGAGCTATAAATCAACACCTGGGCTGTAAGTCGAATTTCACCCAAAACTACAATATAAATATATATAATTGACGCCCTACAATGCACGAAAGTATGTACAAATAAGCATTTATTTTCACAATAGTATTATCAAACTACACAAATTGATGAAAAAATTAAAATGAAAATCAAATATGAATAGGGAACATGTCAACTTGTAAAAAATACAGAAATTTGATACAAATTGATAAATAAAATATTTTATAATGTCCATTCATCTATCACAAGTAGAAGATGAAATATTTTCTTTCTCTATCCTCTGGGATAGACATACAGGTATTTTGTAGATATGGCATATTAACCAGGTAGTTTTTTGTTTGATAAGTGCAGAATCTACGATTCTTGATGCTCATATACACATTATGCCCGATTCATTGGTAAAACATTTAGTTTTGTTGCATCCGACACATACATAGCTCAAAAGCTTTCTCATTCTTTTCGAAAAAAATGCTGCATAA
Source organism: Rhyacophila evoluta (assembly GCA_022683975.1). Taxonomy (NCBI): domain Eukaryota; kingdom Metazoa; phylum Arthropoda; class Insecta; order Trichoptera; family Rhyacophilidae; genus Rhyacophila; species Rhyacophila evoluta. The sequence goes on along the minus strand of JAGVSQ010002283.1, from coordinate 21,136 downwards.
TTTTTTCGTTGTAAGTCAAGGACTATCTGCTGTATTTATAAATATCACCATGGGAGATAATGAAAGATTTAATAGTAATCATGCATGTGATTATTTCAATATTAGTGGCGATAAAAACCTGTTTACATTCGATAATTGTAAATGTTTGTTCGAAGATACTGAAAATGATTATCAAGTTACAGACAGTAGAGGTGACATTGTCCCACCAACAATTGGTGATATTTTATACAAAAAAGAAAAGAAATAGGCAATGAGAAACCAATGAGCTATCTTCGATTTGTGTATCGATTAATTCTTCAGGCAGTTGCATTATTTGCCATGTTGGCAGGAAAGGACAAAGAAAAAGAACAATATATTTTTCTAAAATTTGTCATATAGAACCACCTCTTCGTGTTGGAGGATGCTTTGAAAAATATCACACCTAGTATAAATAACATTTTATTAGATATTATATATAAACTGTAAAAACCATGTAGTGTGTGCGAAATTACATGTTTCTATCGAATCTTGTAGGCCCCATTTAACTTTCCTGATTGAAACACTGGACATATTAAAGTAACTTATAAAAAAAATACCAAATATCTTCTTTAAAAATACAGCCAACCAATTGTTCGCAAATGCCGGTATGGGTACTCACTAGTCTATAATGAACCTTTTCGACAAAGGATATACTTGAACAATAAAACTAAGGTGAGTCATAGGATCCATAGAAAGATTCAAGAATTAGTTTTCAGTTTTTTTCTATATCCCTTCATACACACATCTTCGCATAATAAGTAAAAATAACAAATATGTAAACACAAAGTGCTTTGATTTTAATTATTCTAAGTTAATTGTATCCAAAATTCTTTCCATCGATAGTAACCATACAAATGAGACATGGGTGGTGTCCAGAATCTAATGAAGTTTTTTTTTTATTAAAAAAGATGATTACTTATAGGTCGGAAACAATGAAACGAGAGTTTGTGTTTAGTGTTTAGCTGCGTCTGGAAGAGGTTTATTTCGTACGTGTGCTCAATATTTTTGTTTAGAATTTTTAAAGCTATTCTTATTTCTCATTTTGTAAAACATTTGCTCGTTTTGTATTTTATTTTCAATTTTTTTCTCTTCTTTTTTTTTTTTTTCTAATTTTTCTTACTAATTATTTTAAACATTTCCAAAAATTATGACCTTGTTTTAATAAAAAATCATTACTCGAAGGTATATAGCATATTTATACCACCATCAAAATTTATCTTCAGAGATTGGTTTAACTCTTTAATGAGATTAATTATAAATATATGAATAGACACTATGCCTAGAGAAAAATAAATATTAGCAGAAATACAAGCACAGAGCCGAGGGGCAAATAGATAGACAGCAATGTGGGTGAGTATTCGACAACCAGTGTTTTGACAGCATTACTCCAGCAGTGTATAAACTGAACATTTTTTTTATCGAGGGCTTATACCCTGTAGAAAAAAGAAGTGGTCATTTTAGAGCTAGTTCAGATACGGCAGAATCCGCCTGAAGTTCGTTCATATAAGACGGTTACTGTTCGGATCTAATTCCTAAGATGAAAGTGGATGAGGGAATATGCTTGTGATTGTCCACAAAAAAATAAGCAAATAGGCGATATTGGGTGCATCCAATATTAAGATATCGGCTCTCATATAGCAGCTTATTTGAGACTTTGTATCCAAATTTGAGCTCAAATATTTCAATTGTTTTAGAATGTCCATAAAATCATTGGATGAAGTCTTCTTTCTTTGTTATTTTATTGGAATAATCCATTCCATTCATTCATTATCGCTAGCCTTTTCTCCACTTCATCAAGTGATCCATAATTGCACTACGAACCACTTGGCTTCTAAGCAATCGAACACTCTCTAGGCATGCATACATGCCATAGTAATAGGTCTGCGTGAATTCCGCATATATTAACTTTCCACCGGTTAGGTGGCGGCAACCGCGTGTCTGAACTAGCTTTAACAGTCATGCAACAGAATAGTGTATCTTGCACTATCAAACTTAACACAATTTTTCAAATTACAATGAAATTATAGCACAAAACTGCTGCCATAATAAAATACTTATTATTTAACATAAATGAGAATGTAAACAGATAAATTACCACATACAAAAGAAAACCCTCTTATTTTATTAACATAAACAAAAAATAGTATTTCTTTTGCATAACTAACTTTGTTCAGTCTTGATTCCATCCGAGTCAGATATGTAACTGCTCTCACAACAAAATAATACTAAAGATGAAACTTACTGATAATTTGTGTCACGATTCTTAGTGACTACACATATGTGACATATATTATGAGGGCTTTAGTATCAAAACTCATAATCTCCAGTGTGGTACAAGTACAGTATGATACTAGAGCCCACATACAATGTCTACCTCGAATACTTGACACGAACACTAACCACAAACATACCACAATGAATCTAATATAATCTCATAAATTTGTTACCTGTGGCCAATAGAAGATTCATAGTGATTTGTATACGGCTAGTGCAAGAGTAAATATCGAGAAGGGACAACAAAACTCTATTCATTGTGAAAATAAAGGCATAAGGAGTAATAAATAAAACACAGTGTAAAAGGCGTAATTTGGGCATATATTATATAGTAACATATGGAGGGGTACGATTTTCTGTAAAATTTAGTTGTCATTAAATAAGAATTATCCGCAAGTATATTCTGATGTATTGCATAAATACCTTAATCGGCTGACGCATTAAACCTAAGCTCTAAATTATTGACAATATTATATATTAACACTATTACATTTTGAATGCAATAATTACAGGTAAACCGCTCACACCTTGAGATCACATGAGTACTTTGAACAGCCTACGAGAGGGCCGAGCGCGGCCGCACCGCCCAAACAAAAACATCTTACTTCAAGAAAAGGCAAACGACTAAGCTTCCCTTCTCGAGAGAAACGGGTGAGAGTCGTGGAGACTAACAATAAATAGGATCAGGCGGACAGTGGTAACCGGTAACCGGTGGTGAGTGGTGCCGCAATCGCTCGGACCCCGCTAACGTACCGAACACTCCCTTATACTTAATTATATAGAAAACCTATTCTTTAGACTACCTTTAACTGTATTACATAAAATTTACCCAATGCTGTTGACAATTTACACAGCACCTTCAAGTTTTGTACTTTCAAATCGATTAAAATATTTTTGACAGACGCGTAAACGAGTAATATAATTTTTTAACAAATAATCTGAGAAAAAAATCAACAAGTAACATCATATTATAATATATATATATGTATATATAGTTCTCTCTTAACAATTTCACCGAGTAAATAATAATATGAATCTTAAAGCATAAGAATGATTATACAAGACTTTTTTGTACATTGTTTCGAATATAGCATGACTTCTAGAGATTATACTTGTTTTACAATAGTACATGGAACCACACTAGTGATAACTATGTTTTTAACATAAGTACTATTCTTTGTGAGCGACGAACTTCAGCTGTCACTTAGAACAGGCCACCTGGCGAGAGTTCGTCGCGAGTCTTTCCTCTACGTAACGTTTAAGTAGGTGGGATTTCGTATTCTATTGCCTCCGCCGAGGAACAGTTTAAAACGATAACGGTCGACTGATCACTATGATCGGGTTCACATTACGCAGGTATAACACGGCACGGACTCCATTATCATTTTAAGCAGTGTTCTACACGCATAATTATCGAAGGTCACTCGCGCTCTGATCGGCCTCGGCCACTTTCCTCGCCATCGGCTGCACCCTCAGAGTCTCGTTTAATGTCACTTATAACTGTTGGAAGCGCACGGCCGCTTTCACTCAGACCCTCTGAAAGGGAAGGATCTGAGGTTGTCGGAGGTGCCGTTCGCTCAGCAATGCCAACCTCCCACCGACGGATGGCGTCCGCCTGCTCTGAGATGATTCTTTCTTTTTCTTTCAACATCTCTGCCTGTCGAGCTATGACAGCTTCTTTCTCTTTCAAGAGAAGAATCTGCCTTGCGATAATTTCACTTTTTTCCTTGACAGCCTCTGCCTGTCGGGCAATCGTGACGTCCTTGATCCGCAGGCGGTCCGCCCGCTCTTCCAGGATGCAGTCTCTCTCTCTCTCTCTGGTGCTCTCGGCCTTGTCTGAGACTCGATTTTCCTTATCCCTGATGCTGTCAGCCTGCCGAGCAATGACTGGATCTTTCTCTTTGGAGGCATGGGATTTTCGGAGGTGTGGAGGTGAATCTCTATCGACGAGGGGGAGAGAGGGGGAACTGTCCCGTATGGGATCCTTGACATCCTCCTCATCAGTGTCGGTGGAGAGTTCACACTCTGGAGGTGGCGCGTTAGCAGCAGCAGCAGGGGGATCCCCTCCAGGAGGGGGTGATGTAGAGGAAGTTATCTCATCAGAGCTCGGAGGTGTCGGCGGATGTTGGGGCTTAAGCGCCACATTGGGCTGGAACGTCCTCTCAAAGCGCAACGTATCATCAAGTCTGATGACTTTCTCAGGATGCTGCAGCAGAGGTGGTTCGTGTGACAGGAAGGGTCGCTTGTTGGGCCACGGCCGGAACGCCGATAGCACCCGGCACTGGTCGTAGAATGCCGCCTGGATTTGGATGTACGGATCGATCGCATACATGTAGGCACACAAATCCTGCATTTTCGGTTTTTTTAATGGCACGTCTGATGGCTCCGATTTGCACGTCGGCTCCGTTACCTGAAATTATGAAAGAAAAATTATTAAAAATGAAGAAGATTATGGATTGAATTATCGTCTATCATGCTTTTAATAGAAATAAATTGACCATCAAATTTTGAAAATGTATTTCTAAAAAAGATTCACTCAACTATGTATTTCCAACATTACTTTTATATAATGATTTATATTATGACAATACTAGGCTGCAGCTTATATTTTATACAATTGAGTCGCTGAGTTGCAAAAAGCTTTCTTGAGTCTTAATCAGCAAAAAACCAAAATGCTTTTTGCAACTCAACAATTCAATTCTCATATACATTCTAATGCAGTGCTACGTAACCTTTTCTCACACATGGCACACCAAAGATCTTTCCAGAATTCCACAGTATACCAAAAAGGATACTTTTAAAATTTACATAATTTTTTCATTTCGTAAATATTCGTACATATTTTATATGAGTGCCGCGACACCAGTTTTGCTGAGCACTCTTATAATGTATATGAAATTAGTAAGAGTTGTATCAAATCCAATGCGGGAAACGTGTCGTTGTAACAGACCACTGGAAACTACTGATACTGGAAATATTCAATTCAATTCATCATTGTATCAAAAGAAAGATTCACTTGATGGTATATAGGCAATAATTCAAATACTAATTGTTACTAATAAAATATATTTTAGAAAATTATGAATATAATGATAATCAAAAAAATAAGTTGATATTTTTTAAATCAAAAAATTCTTCACAGAACCAAAAAAAAATGTTCAGCATGGCTGCTTAAAAACTGAATTTATCACATCTTGGACACTTTTAAAAGCTTTTATTCAGCTTAAAGTGTGATTAAGACTGATTAAACCAAGCTTAACTCTCAAGAGAGCCAATAATCAGGAGTAGAGAATAATAATAAGTGGATCTCAGAAATCTGTCTCAAAAATGAATTGGAGAGCTGTCTCTTTTGCAAAACATGCCCATAGAAACTCTTTACTTTTCTGCTTACAAATACATATTTACATAAGCGAAATAACTAAATGTCGACATGTTGTATCATGCATATATTGTTTTGTAATATTATCATATTTATTGAGTGCAGAGGATAATGAGTGCAAATATTATCTGACCCAAGGAATCCATATTATTTTGATAATGCTAATGGTATCAATTAATAAAACAATAAATGCATAAAGCTAAAATAACCAGCAGGACACTGATATAATATATAATAATATTTCATCATTGGCAAGATAAACGAGAAAAAAAATTAAGGAAAGAGTACCTAATTAACAGCAACAGTCTTTTACAATATTAAGTAACATTTAATTGAATTCGATATTTTCATAAATATTTGAAGGGGACAGACAGCTGTTTGAGTAAAAATATATTATATTGTTAACGCTTTGAATGCGGAAAACGGCTCCGTGTCGATAGAAATGTCATAGCTAGTGAAATACGAGGACCCAGTCAAGAGAATAAAAAAATCGGGAATTGTTTTTTATGACTCACATGAGCACCTGCTCACCGATCGAAGCTTATAAACTCGCGGCTTGGTTATGTTATTTGGATGGACACACGCGTGTGTGTCGTGCGCATTGAAAGAGTTAAAATATATGCTTGGGGATTGAAAATTGGCACAATTTTTTTTTTGATTAGAATATAAATATTTTTTATTTATGATCAAGATTTCTAATAAATGGAGGTTCCTCGTTTTTTTTTAACTCGCGTAATGTATATTCATTAAATCGGAATTCGTTCGGATTTTTTTGGAATTCGAAATTATATTTATGACAACGAATTCCGAATATACTGATATATTGATACGGTGGATGGCCAGCTAAGAATCTGAAATCTCTGAAATATATGAAATTTCTAAAAAATAGCTAGAGCTCTTCTCATCGAACAGCTAACAACGACGTTAGGACATATGACTCTTTCAAATCTGACTTCACCCAAAACACAAAAATGATTATTTTTAGAATCCACACACACTTTGGATACCGATATAACATGTCTGGAATTCGCTGACAGAAATATATCTGATTTTAGAATGAATATCTTCCTACCGGGCAATGACCTATTGTAAGGTACATATTTCCACTTGTAAATCAAACATATTTGGACAATACATTTTGCTAGAAGACATTCGTTGCATATATTTAAAGCACTCAATTAAACACGGATTATTTTAGAATATTAAATGAAGCAATGTATACTATACCGAATTGAGCTTCTCCCTAGCAAAAAAAGAATAATATTATAAAAGGCAATTTATTTATTACGATGTTTTACCGTATATTTTTATTTATACATTGAGAGCAAATTAATTATGCCAAGATTTATTATTGTACCGTTGTAATAAATATGATTACTAATACTGTTTAGGGGGTCTGCATTTAGACATTCTACAGTTGTAAAACAAGCAACATAAATAATAAATAGTCACACGTCTTTTTACTGCGTATTACTAAAAATTGTGGAATTTTTATCTGGAATTCTTGGTGGCCATCAAATTACAGTCATATTGCACGTCTAATCTCGACTTAGATAAGACCAGCAGGACCATTGAAAACCACATATCGAGAGACAATTAAAAATATTTCCATTTCGAATCCAATACAAAACTAACTTATTCAACTGTACGTTATTTATAAAAACTATAAAATGTGTATAATAAGTACTCCATATTGTGCAATATAATTAATGGTGGTAGCCGTATAATTAAGCTTGTAGTGAAGTCTTCGAATCAAGAATCAATATATTTGTAATTGGAAGAAAGGTGATAAATAAATCTTCAGAAGCAATCGCCCGGGTGAATTTATGCAGTTAAATATTCTCCAAGCATTTTTTACTGTCAGCTCACAAGAGTACACAGGCTGGAAGTGCAATAAATAAAGTAGGACCAAAACACGCTTGTACATCTCTCCGCTTTCTATAGTCACCACAGTTCTCTATTTTATGCATTTCGTTGGAACGTTTTTTGCAGATACAAATTAACTATCTAAAGGGTTAAAAATGAAATTGATTCAATCTTGTGACTAAACTGAAATATAAATCTCCATATCTAGTGTTGTAAAGCCTGAACACCAGATTGCAAACAATGATTTAAGCAGGGGTAAATTTACAAAATCCTCATTTCATTTTAAAAATACTGTTCATTATGCACTTTTGATCGATTGTAAAACTAGTTCAGAAATTAATTTCAAACGAGAAAGGTTCCCGGAAACCGGATAAAAACAGGTATGTTACTATAAAATAGATAGTTCTTCGACAGTTAACTATTTATTACCCTTGCTGCCAACATAATTGGCCAAGGATGGTGAATACGATTTGATAAATGGGCCAAAATTATATAAAATTTTAATTCCAAGTATCTAACGCAAATAATAATATTTTCAATCAGTATAAAGAAATGGTTATATAAATAAATGGTAAGTGAAATATTGTTATGTCGTTTAGTTTGTGTTGTTGCAAGTTAGAGCAATTGATAACATAAAATAATGGATAAACAATCCTATTATTACTTGTTTACCATGCTTGTCTTATTTTCCCTCATACGTCAAAACGTACATAATATTTATGGAATATTACATTTTTCATACAACGACATGCAAACCCGCGACCGACAGAACCCATTGTGGGAAGCTATACAATAAGTGGAACGTTTCAATTATTAAAATAAAATAATTATCCAATGTGTAATCAGACCTAAATACGCCGCGTTCTTCCGGCATTCGGATGTTCCAAGAGCAGTGATAACTGATAACATGACCGTAATAATACAACGATAATTTCATTATTACGCCGTTTCCGCAGCTATTATTTTAATAATTTTACGCACTAGCCGGCTCGCAAAGAAAACCCCTTACAAAGATTTCTGCTCGGGCAGTGTGCTTTGGGAGCTCGCACAAAGCGTGACCCCATTCCTTGTGTGTTTTATCGTAAAAGTACATGGGGTCGCATCTGCCCTTCGACAAAGAAATGATTCAAAGGACCATCATCGACTACACATGGCCAACATGTGAAATTAATCAAATAAAAAAATCATTCGAAACATCCATTTTTTTTACAAAACAAAATATCAATTAAAAATAGGAGGAAGTCAAGTTTTTTCTTAGATTGCATTCATGCAATATTACGATATTAAGTACAATACATACTGTAATGACAATAGCCGATGCTAGATTGTTCAAGCATGACATGTTATGTTAAATACTATTGATAGATTTTGGCGGCGCTTTTAATTGTGCGTGCTGTTTGAATGCGTTTCAAGAATGATACAGAATACACAATAAATTGTTTCACAAAGGTGACTAGTAACTAATATCAGCAATCGTGAATTTCAAGAAAATTCCGGATCATCTATGGTTCATTATTTAATTATCTCGCGTGAGTCTTGAAAAGTGGCTTCACTTCTATTAATTATGTTATTAACAAGGTAATGTCCAGCCCTCCTGTGAAACAGATAATTCGTGTAGTCTTTCTTGGATGATTGTTTTATATACTTTTAGTATTAATTTGCATAAAAATCAAAATTTTCATTATACAAAAGAACGTGGTGTTAAATTTATTATCACAATATTATAATATTAAATTAATCATGTCGTGAAAATTCTCGCACTATCTACTGTCCATCTCTATCTATGCTGACAGTGATACTGCGGTCAGATAATTGATAATTGATTACCCAATTGTTTAAAAGACGTATTAATTTTGGAATAAATATGTACCGATCGATTACAATACGAGGAATTATGTGAGAAATAACGGCCATGAAATTTAATACCTTACTTTTTGTTATCTGTACTGACAAAACATTAAGACTTCAGGCACCAAAAAGAAAAAAAAACACTTGAATACGCCTCCACAAAATATACAATAACAAGAATATAACGTGAGATAGCGAGGTTTGCTCTGAAATGGAGTAGTTGACAACGTATTACGAAAAGCTGTATAATGGAAGGTTGAAAATTATTTTTTTTAATTTTCCTGTCCCACTGCCACTAACTGCATCAAAGTATTGAGCCGTCGTGGGATAACATATTTTAAATACTTTAATAACGACTCCAGCTTAATTAATACGCAAATAAATAGACAAAGAAATTATTTGTCTAGCTTTGGATGGTAATTTAAATATGTATAAGAATATTGTGACAAAAACAAGCGCACGTTATCTTATCTCAGTCTGAAGGTTGTAATAACATTTTTGGTGATAACGCACAACTTTATAAATTCATTCCGCATTTTTTAAAAACAAGAAAACTATTAAATCATATACGATGTATTTCCCAAAAATCATATGCAAGGAGACCAATCTATTAAGAGTGTGTAATTAATTATTCGTAAACAAACAGAATATTAATAAATACAAGAACGACGGTGGCTCGTGTTGACACTTTTCGTACGCACTTTTTCACGCTATATTTCGTATAGATTTTTTTTATATACCATGTTCGCTCCGAAAGTAAAGCATATGGATCTACAGTGTGAAGATATCCACTTCGAAAGTGGAGTATGTATATAGATCTGCAATGTGAAGATATGTCTTGACAGATTATTTTTCACGAGGATTGCTTGTCAGGCTCAAACCTAATGGGCATCCAGTCCTGCATTTTCGAATTTGTAAAAAAAATCCGACAGATGGGCGATCGAACCCGCATTCCCACGTATTGAAAGACGCGCACGCTAACCTCTACGCTACAGAAAAGACGAAAAATGTCTTATATAAAACACTGCCAAAATAATTATAAACGTGTGTATTTCCATCAATCACTAAAATTTAAAACCTGTCTCGCATTCGCTCGACATTTTTTCTTAAGGAAAAAAGTAGGATGAAAGTATAAGACAACACAAACTGTGATGTGACTATGATGAGGCCTTTACTCCTCTTTGCATCGACAAAGGCTGATGATCTTTCAAGTCCATAAATTTGATTTTATTTTCTAAATAAAGTATAAATATTTATTGAAGCGAATGTATACAAAAAATATCTTTTGATTAACCAACTTGTCACCAGGCGTTAGCAATTATCTACACTGGAAGAAGAATCATACCAGGAATTTTTATTACAATTACTTTTATGATCGGTCCCACAGCCGTCTCGCAACTTCGCCTATGAACATCTGATAATAAGCCAGTATAGACCTTCAAACTCAGCCAGGGCTGCAAACAGAACTTAATGAGAAAACTTCATTTACCCGCCCCGTCCTTACAACTGGTCTTAATCAGGCGTATCCCGGAGCTCTCATATCGAGAAGCGATCTACTTTAATCCCGGAAGTAAATATAAATTACTCAAGATTTGAGTGAATGCTGAAGTTGAAAGATGTATGACGCCGTAAACTTCTTAAAAGCAGTGAAATTCTTCCTTGTGGCAACCAAGTCGAATGGTCCGATGAATCCGACAGCTGGTCGGACTGACTTGAGTAACTCTTTCGGTTCCGTACACATTTTGGATATTCCCACAGTATTTGATTGGCATCCTGTTCTGGACAACCACAAGGAGATGGTGGCTATTTAACAAAGCCAAACTGAGACAGCTTGGTGACAAAACCACCGTGACCTATAATGATTTGGCTACTGAAGTGGTCAGGAGTCAGCTTGGTTATCTCCGCGCATCATTTAATATTTGTAAAAAACATGTATGTGTGCCCGCCTAAATCGACTCGTCCCAGCTATATTGCCAGGTCTTTATCGGTGTATCCATGACCATCTGACGAAAGGTTTTCTTCCAAAGATCCAGTCTGTTACTTTGCTATCGGACAGGTGTATTTAAATAAGTCACCAACGTGTGCTTCCTGGCCTCTAATCAATAGAGTGGTAGCACCACGTGTACCTGAATGTGCAGGTCACGTGGAAGGACACCGGCTAAGGCAGGGCGCACGTCCGTTGAAGTTGTTATATAGGCCTTTGTAGGGGGTATTAGGGTTGGAGACCTTCACTGAAATACTTCCCATGTGGATTATGGGTGGCTTTTTTTGAGAAGACTAGGGCCTTTTAATACAACGGCTTCGGTTTTTTTGGGGCGCGAATGACAACCGTGTTGAGTTGACCCAAATCAATATCACAAATAGACCACAATTTCGATGGCAGTTCTCGTATCACCCTCAACCATTAGCAGAGGCGTCGCGTGCATACACAATCACTGCAATCAGCTGAAGCTAAAGTCTAGGTAAATCAACGAACAGGATATTCCACAGCGATCTGCCACCTATATAGTTATATTTATACATAAAACAGTTGTACGTGTCATTATGTGGGTTCAGTTAATCGTTACGGTCAAATGGTATTCCGACCACACTACTGCCTATATTCTGATAAATAATTCATCAATATCGCTACACATCGAATCGAGCTTGAAGTAGCACTTTAGATTTTCTTCTTCCATATCCGCTTCCTAAGTGGAGCTTATGGACACCACGTGCCGCCTCCAAGAATCCTTGTCGCTCGCTAGATCCTTGCATCCTCTCAGGTCATACCTGCATCCCGCAACTCCGCCGAATAAAGTCTACAGATAGTATTTAGCGGCCTTCTGGGACGCCGACAACCGGTCAGCTTAAAGAATAGGCAGGTCAGGTTTAGTCTCACTCTGTCAGTGGCTGCATGATCCATCCTCTTACCTTCTCATTTCGAACGAAGTCATACCACCGTATCTCCAGAATCCGCCGCAAGCACCTGTCCTCAAAGCTTAGAATACGGTTGTGTTGGGACTTTGTTGGGTGCCATGTTTCGCAAACGTAGAGCAGCATTGGCAGAATGCATGCACTGAACAGGCGGCATTTGTTTTTTACCTTGTACAGCTTGGAGTCCCAGACATTTCGCAGAGAATTGAAGGTTGCAAAGGAAGCTTTAGATTTTAGAACATGCAAACTATTAATTTATTTACTGCACGCAAGCGCTATTTCAATAGACAATTTTCTATAACTAGATAACCATCATAACATATTGTACTTAAAATGCCTAATTCGAACTGAGCTACGAGACAATCCTTGATAGGTCAACACAGGGTTAACGTACATTAAAATAATTAAGGGTTGATGAATTACGATTAATACCAGGGAACTTAAATCGTGCGACGCAAATAAAATTTATTAAACACCTGATAGCATGTCTTCGTCTTATTGTTGATACGTTTAAATATCCCCATGCATAGAAGCAAAAAAGTCGATAAACATTGTGTTATAATATGATGTACCAAATATTGTTTCTTGAAAGTGCAATGAAAGTTCCGTTCGTACAACTATATACTTGTGACTTTATAAATAAAATAATTAAGATGATTAATGACATCGATGACTTAGGGGTCACAAGACCGAATCTTATTCCAAACAAATAGTTAAATGCGTAAGCGAATGTGTCTAATATGGGGCTGCTACAACATAACATGATAACCGGGGTCCAATGATATATAAACAACGATGATAAATACAAATAATTGATAAAAAGGCATCGCCGAGTTTGCACTCTATAATGATAACAATATCATCGAACCATACAACACTGGGTGCCTGAATTACGTACATGCACTTTCAAGTCCGCTATTAGTTGTTGATAATAACCATCCACACAATTAGTAAATGAATCAATTTTTTCCTGTTTGCATTTGCACAAATTAACACAAGGAAGGCGGACTATTTTCATTTTTGCATAAAAATTAATTATTCGTCGATTTAAAAAATCACGATTACAACAGTTTTGTTAGCGACCACGATTTCTTAGGTCAATACCTACGTCGGGCTATTGGGCTATTTCTTTTAATGATTTACGAACCATCTCCCTATATCTATATGTACATGATCACAAACTGTGTTCTTGTCGTATTGTAAAAAGATACTTTACATATAAATTATATGACTCGCGTTGATTTGAGGATATAAGCGAAAAAAAATACCGTGTGCCTGAATTTTCGATGTAAGCGGATTTAGATAGATAATGGTAGTGCGCATCACGGGATACACTGATAAAAGTTTGTGCAACTTTAAAATGTGCGTGAAATCCCACAGATCAAAATCAAACGACACACAATTCTTTGTTTTATTACGTCCAAGATCATGACGCCAACAAACCCTTCACTTGTCGACAGGGTTACCGTAGCATCAAGCACAGACAATTGTAGTGAACGAAGTTTAAGACTGGACCAGGCAGCATTTAATCGCGTTAAAAGAGACATTAAACTATGTTTCTTACTATCATATTTATCCCTCAAAATGCTTAGTCTTCGAGCCAAATAAATTTATAATTTACTTAGTAGGGTATTCAGGGTGCTAAGAAACGATCGACCAGTGATAAGGATTTTAGTAACATAGATAACGCGGCGTCAACGTACGCTTATTTCCAGACTACTCAACGTTAATTATCAGATGATTATTTTCTATATATATAAATGAACAATTACACTTTTCGTAATACCCAATACAAATATTAATAATAATACTTATTGTGACGATTATTTATATATGACGTCTGGCGCCGCTCGATATCAGAAAATGATAATCAACAAAGCGAATTATTTACGAATAAAACAATAATCTTAATATGTGTGTACGTACTTTAAATTCTTCTAGAACACCAGGGGTTTATATTATTGATAATTTAGAACATGCTGCTTCATATGCAGCACATACTATGTGTCATTGAACTTTAAAAATTATTTGCAATGTTTACGTGCGCAATGCACATCGCGATATGCAATACCGTCCGTAGTAATTTATTGATAATCGAAGTCGCATCGGCAACGAAGATTAAAGACCGTAAGATATGACATGTCACCGTCTGCAATGTCAGTGATAGTGAACGCACTTATACAGGCGGATGGATTAGCGGTTATACGATGGCAGTTTGAATTGCGAGGGGCTACGTTTGTCAAGGCCTAGAACAATTACACTACATACTCCACAAATTAAGGAACAAGATCTCCCTTCCCATCTTAACAACACGCATGCATCGCATGGTTTTATAAACAGTATTCTACAATATAACAATTAATCACATTTGCGATTAAGTTTCTTGCGTTGCATTTTCTGTGACTCAAACAATAGAATTTCAGGAATACTGTTTATAAAAACACGCATGCATCGCATGGTTTTATAAACAGTATTCTACAATATAACAATTACATATATTATAATAAAAACGCATTACATGTATTTGTTTATACATGTTTTGGTTGTGGTTTCAGGTAACACGCCGAGGACCATATTTTAAAATGAGTATGTATTATGACACACTTCATTTTTAAAGTCGTTATCATTGATCAATGTGATAATACTGTATCCTGGTTGGATTACATAAAAATCTCAGTTGAATTCAAAACCATTATGGCACATAAGATGCGCTTTCGTATTATCATTATCTGTAGGTGAAATTGACAATGTAATAGATATAATAAAATCATATAGGTATTATCTTCGATAAAAACAAACGTACAATTACAGGAACCTCGTAAAAATAAAATTCTCTTTTATATACACGTCGACTTATATACGTTAGTAATTAAAATATATGTAAATAATATTAACTATTTGAATTATAAATTAAGCCAGGTAATGCAGTATCTAATTCAGATTTAGTGTTTTGATAGTGTTCAGATTTATTTCACTCAGAATCGACTTCATACAAATAATAAAAACATTTTCAACTGATAATAGGGGGTAAATAAGAGAAACGCTGATTAATAACATGATTTAAACAGAGAGTATTATTACGATCGTCTAATATGTTTGAGAACGAGCCGCACAAAAAGTTCCAGAATTGCATATCCGATAGATATTATTTCCGCCTAATCAACAAATAAATAAAATAGTATAATTTCGAGAAAAATATTCTGTCCGACAGCAAAAACGTATTAATTAATTTTCGACGTAAGACTAATCACAACCCTACCAGGATTATATCGTATACATTAGTTGATTTAATTGACGTTAGATAACAAACTCAATCAATGTATAAAGACAGACTGATAAGTGACTCTGCGGTATCTAGTAAGGGATGATGATGGCAACTGTTGAGCTACAGATCATCAGAACATCCTGCCAATTTCATATTTATTTCATGTAATCCTAAGTCGCAGGTGCGCAATTATCTCAATCATACAACAATCTGCCAAGATTTCACTGAATGCATACGAATTCAATAGTTATATACCTACGCATTTATAAAAGTTCTTTCCTATTTACAAAAATAGTATGGTAATACATACGTGATACTTACTCTGTTGACAAGTATTACAACATACATTCGTCCCAATCCATTCATATATAATACATATTTATAAGCTTTTATTTAGTTCTGCTTTGTTTTGAAATGATTACTAGAATTGATTCTGATCTCATCGGAGTACACTAACGTCAATTTATTAAAAATAAAATATTATGTACGGTGTAACAAACAATATAACATATTTTAATTGTATTGCTATGGAGTAAACTGTATTTTTTAAAAGTCCCAAAACACTAAATCATTTGGTAGAATGTTTAATTCAAATATTTGTACCTGTTTATGTTTGAGGGTAGTTTCGGCGGGTCGAATCTGCGGGCGATCGTGTTGTTCCTTGAGGTCGTCCAGGATCTTCGCCAATTTCTCGTTGTCGGGCTGGTCTTTCGACACCAGCAGATAAGCTCGCCAATTGCTAGAGTCAAACCCCCAGTGACAGGTGCGATTTTCAAGCTCCCTGTGGGCGTGACAGACGAACTTCTGCGGCGAAAAGAGACCCTGACACTCGAGACATTCGATACACCCGGATTCCTTATCCGTGTACAGTTCAGGTATACATATTCCCTTACACTTTCCGAAGCACTCGTGGTAAACCTTGAACTGCAGCGTGCCCTTGGAGGGTCTGATGGCAGGGCCCACGGACCGTATATGCAGCAGCGCACTGCACAACCGCTCCGCGTCAGTTTTCGTTATCAAACCGCACGAAGGAGCATTCTTGGGGAGAATACCTGTCACTTTTAACTCGTTGAGCTGCTCGGGAGTGCACCTGGAGCAATATATCTGCAGCTCGTCGCAGATGCGGTTGATTTGATCGAGACTGAAGTCCGTGAGCACACTTGTCAGGATCTGCGGTAGGCAGAGTCGCTTTTCTCCGCCGACGACGAAGCACGAGATGGCCTCTCCTTCCAGCAGGGTCTCACACCGCTCACCTCTGCCCGGGTCGGGCGCCGACAGAATAGGTTGATGCTGAACGGCAAATGGCGGCGCGGGCGATTCTTTTAATTCTATAGGTTTAGACGTGGACAGCGTCAGACCCGGACCCTGCAGGCTCTTGGTGGCACTATGCTGGTATGTCTTTAAAACAGTCTTCAAATGTGGAGTGACTAGCTCCATCATTTTAAAATATTTGATCACGAAGCACGTTCGCGCACCCTACACCATTTTTCTTCACACAAAGTAGACTCGTTTAAACTCGCGTTTTGTCCGATTAACGCCACAACCCGCGGCGATGGCCCCGGTAGCAGCGCCGAGTCATGTTGCCATTTCACTTCCCGTGCATTCTTTTCACAATATTAACACTATTACGCAATAATATCATGGTCCTGCCCTCACTTCTACACTTCAATCAAAACATGTCTGCCAAGCCGTCGCGACGGTGTAGTCTGCAGGCCCGAGCAAACCTGTTTGTTTCACTACGTACACGCCCTGTCGCCTCAGTTTTCGCAAAGCAAAATTACTCAAATTTATACATTATTTTCTTTTACAAGAAAATATAACACTAGTGACCGCGTGGTTTTCTTATTTAATTATACAATAGAATAGTTTTTTAATAAAATAGTTCAAACACTGCTTTAACACCATATAAGACGTATTTTAAATATTAAATATTGCTACAGACTGGGGCGTGTACTCGACAAATGTATCGCAGTCAAAGCAGTAGACGGATGCCTCGGCTACTGGAAAGTCTAGCCAGCCCGCTCCCCCCTGGCAAGTTGGTCACGTGACCGACCTTCCCGTCAAAATATTATCCAGAATGCCAATGCATTGGCGACCTCACCTCGCTCCATGTGCGCACCTTTAGTAATAATAGTGGGGGCAAAATTAAACGTCGATTTGTTTCCAGCAGTATATTTTGCTTGTTCTGTTGTATAATCCACGCACGCTTCTGGTATTATCTCATTGTTTAGAATGTTTAGATGTTGAATACTTAGTTCATAAGTTTGTTGGATGTATATATTATGTATTTGTATGGCAAAATATAAACTGGCATACTCACGCTTACAATTATGCTACTCTATAGCTTCTGTAAAATATATAAACAATATCAATAATTTAATCTTTCAAACAAAACATTAGGTATTTAATAAATGTTCATATTGTGATACCTATGCCATATAAGAAAATAAGAATTATTTACGGAGTATTTATTTTGGTAAAGCGTTCATGAGATCCAAAATCAGTATTCCTGAAATTCTATTTGAGTCGCAGAAAATATAATGCAAGAACTTAGATCGCAAATCTATTTAATCTGAAAAACAAAAATAAAAAAGTCAAACAATCTACAAACCATAAAAATCATGACCACGTTTCGATGCATCACAAACGACCCAAATATTTGTTTAACCAATTCCGTTTTAATTTTGTATCAAGCGGTCGGCAGTTCATTTTGTCCCTCGGTAGTTATCCAACTCCCGTTTTTCTCTTCTAATATGACATGTGCCTGTAAGCAAAATCAATGTCCTTAGAAAATCAAAGTAAGCATCATCTGGACACAAACTACCTCGTACATACCCATTTAGTCACTTTTATTTGGTGAAGTCTGTTGCTATACCAGAGAAATATATTATAATATGTAGAAACATGGTGTTGGGAGTAAAAAATATTTATTTTACTTAATGCAGTTCGTAATATATATTTTTTATAATATATTAATGTAGTTTCCAATCGGTCTATGGGTCAACACTCTGGTCTTTCTTATCGTCCTCTACGATAACACGAACAAGCGTGAACAAACAAGATTTGATATAATTTTATTAATTATTGAGTGGAAATAGATACACTGAAGCCATGGTATCATTTATATCGACACAAACGTGTAAGAGTAATCATTACTTAAGGAACCCGTTATTATGTCCAACTCGTGTATTTCTGATAGACCTACCACTTTACTTCCATAATAATGATATTTTCGTAAACTAGCATATTTGAACAAACATATTGCACGAATTGTCTGATTACATGCGCTGCTGTCGAATTGAATTATAAATGAAAAATTATATTTAACATCGAAAATAAATTAATAATAGCCTCTACGTCTACAGAAGATAGCGCGAGAGTTACTCATGAAATATGCAGGCCCTAACTATTTCTACAGAGATTTTTGATGTATTGACTTCACTGTTATCTGAGAAGTTACTATAGATTCATTGGTTACAGAAAGAGAATATTTCTTATAGCATTGATAATGTTGTAACAACTGAAACAGCTACTAACAAAAAAAACTTCTTGAGTATATGATCTTGAATCAAACCGTTTAACCATTTATCATGTAATAAATATTGGTAAAACACCAATAACATAT
Source organism: Rhyacophila evoluta (assembly GCA_022683975.1). NCBI lineage: Eukaryota > Metazoa > Arthropoda > Insecta > Trichoptera > Rhyacophilidae > Rhyacophila > Rhyacophila evoluta. The sequence goes on along the minus strand of JAGVSQ010002283.1, from coordinate 1,948 downwards.
ATTTAAATTCTCTTCGACATGCGCTTCCCACATTGCGCAGTTTGCGTTAGTGAAAAACTAGATACAGCAGTGCACCGCGTACAAGAAGTAGTGATCATTAATGCTTGCAGTGCGGAAAGTAAAATGTTATACACATCGCCGATTCTAATCATGTTAGTCCATCTAAGGCAGTGGCTTCCAGGAGAGGCGAAAATTTGTTTTGTTTTTTTTTATTGGAAAAGAACGTGTCTTTATCATTATATTTATGAAAAAAAACAAAAGGTTGAGAGGAGCGGAAAAAAATGTTTTTTGGAGAGGCGTAGTAGCAAAAAGGTTGGAGTCCACTGCTTTAATGACTGTCGTGTAGGTACGTATTGCAACCATAATAAAATATCTAGTCGAATTCTCATATAATTCTCGCATGATTCATGCTAGAATATTTACGCATGGAAAAAAATAGTTCTGATGAATGAGATACATATATTTATATATTATTAGCGGTTTGGTTTGTTGTGCTCAGCCTTAATATTCAAACATCAAAGACGAATACTGAATGCATAATGATCTGACTTTACGATTCCATTAGATTTTTTTACGACTCAGCTGCCTCGAATTTGGTATCACCATGTCATTCAAATTCCCATACGACTCCAACCGGAATATCGAAAGACAGGGTTCTTCAACATAATATCATCACCTTCGGATCCTTTCTGATTTGTTGTATTTCTGAAGAAACTCTCGTCATTTGAGACAGAATATTTGTTACACATTTGTATGTTGAAGATCATTCATTTTACGGTCCAATGTTAATTTTCCGCGCAAGGAACCCTTCCGAAATTTCCCGGAATCCAGATTGAACAATCCTGCCGTAAGATAAAATTGTCATAGTCAATCACACTACCGATATGTTCACTTTTAGTACTATTTATAATATTTACATCATTTTGTCAAAAGCAAAACCTTAATAAATTTACTATATTATACAGCTTAGCCAAATCCTTCTTAGTTGATTTAGTTGGTTGAAAGTAACTATTACACCAAAAATAATTTGAAAACGTTTAAATGTAAATTAAATTCTCACGAAATACCTCGATTTTATTTATACTCTGGCGATTTAAAAAAAATAATAAATCAAAATCTAAAAAGCTAGGAATCTCCACAAACCTATTTATCTAATATCACTATTTTAATGTGAATATACAAATCTAAATAGTGAATAATGAAAGATTGAGGTCTGAATATTTAATATAATGTTATTTTACTGATTACGACAGCTTTTGAATGGTCCCCGAATAAAAAAGTAACCACTACAAAATATATTATGACTTACATAATATGCATACAACTGCCTATTGTGTTAAAATAAAAAAAACAATTAAAATTTTACTCGCGGAGCGATTGTCACCAAACACCAGCACCTACTTAGGATTGGATGCCTACTGGCCGCTGTTCTATGAGAACAAGAAACATTAAAAAACTGTCATTTATTTATATATTGACGATATAAATATATTTTTGTACATGTTTGGCTCTAAAGTTGATCATATGGATCTCCGCAATGTGAAGACATATATTGACAGATTTTTTTTCACAAGAATTGTTAATCAGACAATTGCTCAATCCAATGGGCATCAAGTTCTGCTTTTTGGATTTTTTTAAAATCAGACAACAATATGTGTGAATTGAAACCGCATTTCCCGTTTGCGTACATAATATATTTCTTATTTGTATATTATTTAGTTATCAGTTTTATCAAGGAGCATAAATAATATTGTATGATGATGGCGCTTCGAACTAAAATACCTATTTAATAAAGCTTGCCACTTAACAATATTTTAAACTTGTATAACCAGTAGTAGATTTAGCACTCGAGAGGTCCCAGACGCAATTCATCTGTGAGGCCCTTATGCTTTTTGCCATGTTTACACGAGCTTAGTAACTTGTCGCTTAGTACCTAAGCTGCTTAGTG
>JAGVSQ010002282.1:0-21676 GCA_022683975.1 Rhyacophila evoluta | reverse complement strand
CTATTTAACACAAAGAAAACAATTATAAAATTTAAATAAAAACATTTTGTAATACGGTATGGTATATATAGAAAAAAACTATAAAATTTTGGTTTCAAGGAAAATCGACTAGATGCCAACTAAATATGTACATTTAAGTAATACTTGAAACAATAATTTAAATAAAAATATGTATAGTTTCCTTTATCTCTGTAATAGTGATAAAATTAAATTTAATCTGGAATTTTGTATGAAGTGTCTTCAAACAAAATCGAAATTTTCAATATATATCTGCATATAAGCAAAATGTACTAGATCCATTTCAGTTAGTGATGTAAATATATATTGTTTGGTAACTGGAAACTCTTTTACATGTATGATATTTCAACAAGATAAGGTTATATTATATACTTCAATGAAAATAAGTTCAGCATATTAATTATTGAATTGATTAATTTGTAAGTCAACTTAACAGCTAATTAGGCTGAACAAAATTTGACGGGAAAAATTGAAGTTTTTATAAATATTTTGTTACATTTCAGTAAGCATTATTTCATTATTTTTTTTTTATGTAAATGTCTAAAAATTTTTTCAAGTTAAATTTAAAGATAGCGTCAAGTAATACAATTGAGAACTTGTGTGACGTCACATTAACATGTTATTGCATTATTTAAAATAACAATCACTCATTGATATTAAGATTAGTTTCATGCATTTTGAAGCGCGCTGTGTTCAATTATTTACTACTTTTGTTAGTTGATTAATGTTATATGAAGCTATGACTATTTTTATTGTGATTTGAGAAAACAGTAAGAGATGATTGCAAGGACAATGTCATGCTATTCATAGTGATGAGAATGTTGTCTAAAAAAAATATTTGAGTAAAAATATTACCTTGTTAATTGTAAATATTAAAATGAAGGTGTCATTGACAAATATAAATATGAATATTTAATTCAATTACAGATAGAAAAATGTAAGTCGATGATTGTATCAATATATTTTTTCATAATGATTCTATAGAAAGAAAGATATAAGAATACATTGACAAAATTGCTTGAGCAAAAAATTTAAAAAATAGATGGAATAGTAGAAGGTTTACAATGATGCTATGAATAAAATAATTTAATAACAGCTGGAAACACAACAACTTTATATTGTATTTCAGTTGGAGAAAAATTTTTAAAACCCACTTAGTATGCCTTCATATAAATTAATCACAACACAAACACACGCACTTTCAAGTATTCTTTCAAAATTATTGATGTTTTTAATATTTCATAAGCCTACAATAAATAATGTTACATAACCGTTTCTAAAATAAATAAAAAACAATATTTTTACTTTTAAAAAGTCAAATAAATATAATCATATTTTCAAATTTTTAATTTATCACTGGAATATCATTTAAAAAATTGCACAATATGTTGAATAGGTAATGCAATAAATCTAAAAAAAGGCCAAGCCAAATCTAAGTAGAACATACTTCATTAAAATAATAAATGACTAGCTAATGAACCAGGGTTATTTATTTGTCAACCAATGTACACGATTTGTGAAAATAATACTAAATTTTAGCTCAACACATTTCATGTTATATAAAATTAATTGAAGAAGTTTTAAAATAAAGATGATTGATTTACACGTAAGCGCTATGATTTTTTTTTTAAATTATTTTACTAATCAATTATGAATGTCATCACAACACGGATACCATGAATTTAATCAAGCCAATATCATGAATCCAATGAAATCAGCCAGTAGACAACAGTAATATTGCTATTTAGAGCATAGAGTAAATTCTTTTTAATTCCTTTTAAAAAATAGACTTTTTTTTTTGACACTTATATTTTCATTTTAAAATAACCCTTATTTTATTGAAAGGCATTGGGAAAGTTCAAACATTGCAATTTTAAAATTTCTAATATATCACATTAACATCATCAATGTTGATGAAATTTCTGGTAGTTCTGGAGTTAAAAATGATATAGTTCCTAAGCAAACGACAATAATCTGTATATTATAGTAAATATGAATAAAATAACTGTAATCAAAACAACACATATGCATTATTTTAGTGTTTTCTTGGACTATTAATCTCCTCAATAAATTATATTAGGAGAGAGGTAACTATTATATAAAAGAATGCAACAAATACTCAAACCGAACATTTTTAGGCTATCTGATGCACCATTATTTTATATTTACATTATGAATATTGAAACCTTCAATTTGTTTATTCATTTAACAAAATATACACGATGAAATATTACATGGCAATAATCTTAAGTATTGCATGAATCTTTGAACATTTGCTTTACACACAGTGCTTAAAAAACTCGAGCATTGTGCATGAAAACAATCCTAAAATGAGATTTTGAAATGTTAATAATTTAGATTGATGGTACATATTACTACTGTTGTATGTAACAGCAACATTACACAATGGACAATAATAGATTCGTAAGAGTAAGTCAAATAAAAGTGATGTGAAATCATAAGCAAAGCAGACAGCGGAGAAGTAATATAACCATCAAATATACTTAAATGGAATTGATATTTTCGATAAGGGTTCAAATACGTGTAACACATAAAATAAAAATGATTATATCCAGTAACAACATGGCTTGTAGTTGGCATGCCCCTTTTTTATTTCAGTTGGATATTTTTGGCCTTTAGTCATTATTTTGCTATTTGACCATCATTACTATGTTTACATATATGTTTATATTTTGAATTCCAACTTATCGGTCATGAGTTTTCATCTAGCTTCATATGCAGTGTCGCTAAAGATGTATGTTAGCAGATATTACACAATAATATATACATATGAAGTGATGAATGAATAAATAGTACTGTGGAATAGGCTCCGTAGATTATGCAGCTTTTTTTGCTATTGAGGAACTATTTGCTTAAAGAAACATTTAGCAGCGATCTGCTTATGACAATAATTTGAAAGAATGTTTAGAATTTAATGATTTAATTATTAGTGTTGGATGAAGACCTTTCCTGTAGCACGGGTAGGGATGTGCGTTCAGGACTAGGTGCCTTGTACCGTCGCGAGTGGACTGGGGTAACATATGTCAAATATCGTAGAAGCTGATGTGTCCGGGAAGTTTGAGAAGTAACAGGTGGAGGCAGGTCTAGGCACAATGGACTTTGTCTATCTCCAATGAATGGAGCTACATTGCCTTCTTTCTTTAAAACAATTAAAAGAATCTCTTCCAAATCCGCTTCACTGAAATGGTGAAAAAAATGATTAGCTTGAAACATTAGTTACCATCCACCGCTTTAATACCACCAATAAATAATAGTAATAATAAATATTAGATTTTTCAGCCAATATAGAGAAAAACATATTGCTAACTAATACTATTGACTAATTGCATTTTATGGCAATTTATTATCCAGTTTGAAAATGTGTTTCTTAACAATTTTAAAATTATTAAGAAAAATGTTGTACATTTTTACATCATTTGTTTGTCATATACGATGCAAGATGCAGTTATGGAAAACACATTTCACAAATAGCAATAGAGATAGAAGTATACCAAACTAAAACCTGTGTGTATAGAATTGCCATTTTATTTATTTGGAATATTTCATAAATGCTTACTTGGCACCGCCCATGAACTGAGCAAAGTGTATATTGCTTATACAATCCCTCTGATCGACAGAGTTGGTATATAGATCAGTTTCCCTGTGGTATATGTACAGGAAATCATTCAACTGCTTGGCTATCACTGCCGCTTTATCCTTATCGCTCATTTTTTGTGCTGGACTCTGAGTGAACCAAACATGAATTTTATATCAAATTAGTGAGAAATAAATAAAAAAAACGTCTCAAATGTCAAACATATAATGCATTGAGCGCGGCCCAAAACTATAAGGCATACGCTGAATCCCATTTTCATTTCGATGAATAATTTCTTTACAATAACTATTTTATAAAAGTATGACAAATACTTTCAATTTGGGTGGTTGTATGAGGTATACACACGTTTTAATTTTTAAAAAAAACTATTCGATTTATAGCACATTTTGTTAACTTATCTCTTTGGTCACATCAAAATATTGTAAATTAAATAAAGAAAACAACTTTACACCAGTGGCACTTATAAATTTAAAGGAAATGGCATTGGTCTTGCACATGAATAAATATAAAATGCTGTTAAAAGTGTTTTTAAATATATTTTACTAGGTTTACAACCATTAAATGCAAATAAGATATTGACTAAAGCAATTGAAATGATAATCACACAAGTACCTTTAAATTATAAGGCATTTTCAGTGAATTTGATGCCCTCTTTAGAAATCGCAATATAAGATCTGCATGATGAGCAGACTGTTCTGAAGTCGAGTTCGATAAACGTTTTAAAACAAAGTTGAGGAATGTTCCAAAGGCTCTTCGCGACTCTCCCAACCTGTGAAAAAATGATTAAAATAATACCAATCAAATTAATTTTTAGTTTTATCATAAAATACAGCTTCAAATACATTCTATGTGTGAATTGATCAACTATTAACACAATAGTTTGTTGGATGGTGCTTATATAAAGAATGAATAACTGTGAATAATAGTTGCAATTTCAATAACTGTATCAAAATCTACTGTTTTTAACTGATGTAGCATATCTTGCCGTTTTACTATAATTTTTGTAAGCTTTAATTTTAAAATCCTTTAATAATTACTTTATAAAATAATTTTGCATGGCCATTTATTTTTACAATTTCAAAGATTAATAATTTATTGACTTACGTTAAATGCATTCCATGTTGCAACTGTTGCTTGACATGAGTTTTGGCAGTTTTACTATCCATAATATTATTCTTGGTATGAGATCCTGTCCTGGAGGAAGTTCCAGCACTACTATTAGTGGAGCCACCACTCTCTAAGCTTACTCGAGCACATACTGGCAAGACACGTTCATATCGTTTCAGTCTAAAAAATGTATATGGTGTAGGTATTGAAAGTCAGTATATTTATGGTAAAATTCCAATTGTATTAGATTTAAACTACAGATTTTGCTTGTGAATGTAAGTCATATTAGTACAGAAAGCATCTCGTATGTTTTCAGAAATATTTATGATGTGGTTTTTCATTTCACATTTTTTTTGCAATTTAGGACAGTTAATCTCATAGAAAAATTTACCACCATGAATTAAAATTGTGTAGGTTGTGTCTGATATATAAGCTTGCATGTAAAAAACGAATTAGTATTTAAGAATTTATGTTTACATAATTTACTGCTCATACAAGTATGTATGTATAACTTTTCCTGTGTGATTTTCAGGGACTTTCTAATTTTACATATTAACTCATTTAATGCTGATGACACGTATCACGCATTATATACATTTAAGCCATGTGCATGATGCTGTTCTAATGTCATCGTTTTATCAGATTTAAAAACTTGAGCTTGTCTATAATATTACGTTTGTTTGTTAATAATGAACACGATAATGACCTCATGGTGCTAAAAGTTTTTAAACTGATATTGCTGACTTCGGCTGTATAACAATGTCAACATTAAAGTCTGTGGTTATTAGAATGCAAATTGTCTTACTATTGTTTTTTTTTTACCATTTTCACACAATTTATCCTGGCAAATTTTTTATGAGGGTAAGTTTTTGGACCAATTATTTAACTCATCAGGAATTCATGTCCCTGTGTGTATCTAAATTAATATTAAAATCCTGTTAATTTTTTATGTAGCTCTAAGACTCCAACCCACAATCTTCAGTGATGAGTAATTCACAAGTGCAAAAGCACTTGTCCATAATATATCTACTTTTCAAAATAGCAATAAAATTAATATTTTCATACCTAAGTAGAAACATAATTTGTATATTTTAAGAATGGCATTGCCCTTTTTTTAAGCTTTTTCATTTTTACCTTTCAGGTGGGTTGACACTAGTTGACATAACAGATTGGTCGAAATGTGGTAGAACATGAGAATGCACCAATAGATTGTAATTGTGGGGAATCAAAGAGTTCGGAGCAGTTGCAATCTTTACGGATATGCTGCACACAGGGACACCTGTCACCGGATCTATAAATACAAGGTGAAAAAATTATTCTGCAAAGTTCCTGAAAAATATTGTTTGATATTCACACAACCAAGCTTTGTCACTTTTCTCTCTAACTAACAATATTATATTTATATTATATAGAAACACATTTCTAAATAAAGTAGCTTCACTCTGTTGAAAATTATTCCTTTCATTCATATTTTGACGGAAACAGGAGAAACCAATACAAAACAGTATTCTAATGTCAATCAATCAAGATAAGGAGACTCACATTGGTATCACTAATAGTATTGCTTTTATATAAAATAATGGTAAAATAAAAGCAGAATGTACTTTAGATAGAGAGAAATTATCATTAATAAAATGAATATTCAATAAAAATTTCTTCACCTAGATACTGCGCATACTTCTGCCAGGAATCCTGCGATGGAAATATCCTAACGAAGCCACCCCTGCGCTGATACTGAGCTCTGACCTGTTTCACAATCCTGATTTCTTCGCTTGAGAGCATTGATCCACCGTTTGAGTTGCTGCTGGATGTACTACCGAAACCTTTTTTATAAGATGAAGACATGTTCTCAGCTGAATGCACTCGCCTGTACTAAAAGTAAAAACGCAAAAAAAATATTATTTACAGTAATACTGTTGAGCTTCCATATCAACTATAGAAAGGAAAAAGAACATAATCCTCAGTTTTTTTCAAAATAGCTTTTCATCGATAAATACAACGGATATAGCTTAGTACACATTCTATCAAAAGGATGTAAGTTGCAAGTGCCGAATTAGTATTTAAGTTTGAAAGAAGGATATTTTGACTTTGGCCCAAAATCATTAAATAGACTTTTTGTGCCTCCTGTAAAAAAAAATAGGTATAGGTTACGTCCTTTGCCTTTCCACAGTCGATATATACCAAAGTAAATAATTATATCTTCCCTAGATAAATGATTCTCCGATAATTTAAAACATCAATAGAAATGTTCAAAGTTACACAATGAATGATTATTCCAATCCAGTTTCAAATTCACATATTCATCATTTACAAATTTCAATTTATTACAATAAATAATTCATCTTTAAACTCACCAAGTAAAATTAAAATGGATGACTCAGTATCAGTAAAATAAAGGGCAAGACTATATTATTGTGAATAAAAAATATTTTACCTTATCATTTACTCTGAATTTAACCCTTAAAAAATGATCATATAAGACTTCAGCTGTCATCAGTCAGCATTCAATCAGCCGCACAGTCAACCAGAACTCGGTAAATATTGACACGGTTGTTTTTTTCAAATGTGATAAAAATTGTATGTTTTTAACCATAGTTAGCTAGATTAAAAATTTAGTTGTGCCCAAAAAAAAGTGTTAACATTATGTTTATATTAATGTTCAAGAGACACCACTCACTCCTCCAATTCTGGTTTTAATGCTGAGCGATTTGTTAGTTGGCAGAGAGGATTGTGTGGAGTCGCTCCTGGTGATGGGGTTAATGGCAGGTATTCCGACCAAGGTTAGTGTGTCTGCCAGAAGAGATGATTTGAGCCTCGCGTCCAACGGACTGTCGCAGCCGAGGCTTGGTGACAGATTAATTTCCAAGAGCCACGGCTTTAAAGTTTCATCGATTAAGATGTCAAAGCCATACAATTCTGAAATTCGAATAATATTACTATCAATGTTGATTAACCAATTGGTGCATAGACTTATTAAAGTCATTCAATGGATCGTCCGTGGATATTATTAATGTAAATTTTCAACTTTGTTTAACACTACAGACCCAAATAACAAATACCCTTGCTATACGCAGCGCAAGAATTAAAGTAAAGCTATGTTAAAAACTTGTATAATAATTATTTTTTTCACTGAAAATGATCATATTTAAACGAAAATCAATGCACTAAGGTATTTTTATTAGTAATCATGCAAAATTAGTGTAACAGGACTGAAAATAAAAACAATATTATTTACAAATGAAAAAATCAAACATTACAAAATCACCGGTGTTTGACAGTTCTTGGAATCGATATATAGTGTCGCATCATTTTTAATTTTTCAAAAATAAAAGAAAACAAGGATATATGAAGCATGGTTCATTTTTTGTATTCACTTGAAATACAAGAAAAAATAAATAATAAGAAATCCACCATTCCAATTAATTTTAAGTACCAAAACAGTTGTTGAAGTATGGCACAAACATCCGGCTGGCAGATGCGATCGATTGTGTGCAGGAGAGGATTGACTTCACAACGACATCTTCAATGGAAGACATGAGAGCCCCAGTATCCCAACCTTCGTCTTTAAGATGCCTCAATAGAGCAGACAGGGTCCATTTGTGACCAACATTTTCAGCTGCTGGATCATCACACCTGAATACCACAACAGATTTTATAAAAACCTATCATATTTTACTGAGACATTACATGATCGTATACAAGTTGTGTTTAATATTATTATGAAATCATGCAGATGGATAATACATTATTATGTATGAAATAAATAATCTACTCCATTTCTAATATCATAGCTAGATTATGTGACGTAGATGGATTGTCATTTCAACAAATGATAAATTATTTATTTGAACATACGACAAAATACTATTTTTTACTCATTAGGCACAATTTTTTTTTTTTTTATTTTATTTTGTATGTTGCAAACATCACACTTTATTAACCGGTTTACTGCGGTTGTCACGATACATATCAAGTATAGTGTTGAGTTTTTGTGCTGCAGCCAAGTGGTTAATTCTAAGCATTTGCAACATAGAATAATAACAAAGAGAATAAATTTGTAATTTTCAAAACATATTATAAGGAAATCAATAAGAGATAACAAGTAATAAAATTCATATATAAATACATTAAATATAAAGAATATAAAATAAAGAGAGCTTAGTTAGACAGATCCTATTTTAAAAATTTATAAAACATCATCAGTCTACCTCACTCTCATTCAGGTCGAAGATGTCAATAACCAAGGTAATTTCGTTGAATATGACCATTGCTCTCCGCATTGGCATTATTAAATCATTAGTGTCTATTATTATATAAGAGTCAAATCAAATAAAATATTGTAAAATCTAAAACTATATTATTTTAACACAATCATTAATCGATAGTACCATCTGTAGATAAAATTAATAAACAGCTTGTTTTCCTGCGAATATAAGTAGAGGTCACTTCTTGTTGATTTTGTATCTATTCAACACTGATCAAAATGTGTAATTTATTGAATAATATAATTGTGCTTACTTGATATAATCAGAGTGATACTTGTTGATGCTATAATTGCAGAGATGCATGCATGGATTCCACAGGTTTTTATTGGTCCTGTCATATTTGACAGTGGCGAATCTCACAAGGCCTTCCTCGTACATGTATATGAGCAGAGGATCAAAGGAAGTGACGCACACATACAGTCTCAGATCGCACTTATGTCCGTCTACCAGTAGGGGCTTATCGATATATTTGGCAACGACAACACTCTCACCTTTCGGAATTTGGTCAGGCTAAAACACAACTATGTCTATATTGAACACAGTAATAGTAATTTACTAATAACTTTAAACACCACCAAAATTACATTATTCACTAGCTAAAAGATTGTAGACGTTAAAAATATGCATTTTAAGTTTTTCAATTTAGATTACACTTATACTCCGTGTCTTTGATAAATACATTCCTTGATTGGTTTATGTTTGATGGGTTCAATATTAGAACTTCAAAACACGTCTGATTATGGCCAGGTGTATGAATGGGTAAGGAGATTTTTTTTTAGTAATCAATTAAATTCCACATTTATATCACATCTAACGATCTGACAACCAGTGTTAATTTTGGTTTCTACGATACATAGAAATACTCATGGAACAACCCCTCTTGTTTTGTTGTACTAATATTTAGTTGTAAAGGAATGTAACATAGGTATGTCCTTTTTCCAGTCCACCATATGTTCATTATACTGGAAATTTCATTATTTTTTGGGGATTTGACTTTATTTTCAATAACTTCCATTGTAAACATCACACAATATGGGGGTTAACAATATTGATAGTCTAATATTTTGCGATAGTTGATATTTAGAAATTCAGTCTTTCTTCATCATAGAAAAACAATAAACATAGCAGGTACACATCATGAATTGGAAAATCTAAGTTATATTGTTAATAAATAGAAATTACCACAAACTGTCCTGCAAAGAACTTTCCAGAATTTAGGCAAAGCAATTTTACTTTATTGTAACTCTGCCAATTTCAAGTCAGGTTTGGGTATTATCTTAATATATAAAATATCTCACCGCATTGACAATGTATATTCCTCTGCCTCTACTGGAAGCGGCAGGTTTGACGATCCATGGCCCTTTTAAACGGTAATGCGTTGTACAGAGTTCTTTGTACTCAACAGGCATAATGAACGTCATTGGAATGAAGTCAAAGTTTTTTGGTCCTCGGAAGTATTGCATTTTTTCTATATTCTTAAATAATTTATCCTTTCTAGTCAATTCGTAAGATCTAAAACAATCACATAAAATAAAGACAGATCTTTTGACAGCATTTTGTAGATATAGAATAGAAACGGTTCTGAATATCAATCATCTATATAATACTGTGAATTCTCCAAATAACATAATTATAAAAGTAATTAAAAAACTGTGTGACTCACATATGGAAGTTTACCAGTTTTAAATAATTTAGAATTTGAAATAAATAATAATAAAAGACTTGTAACAAGCAATGTGTAATTTTATGTTAAATTTTTTTGATGTGGTAGTTTTAAATACACACCTTTTCTTTAAAAGAATAGAATTAGAGTTTGTAAATTTATTTTTTTTAGTTTCTATGCTATTGTAAATATAGATAAATTCTGAATGATTACCTAGGAAAATGATTAACACGCTGATGCGAAGCCAAAGATCTCAAGACGTCGGGTTTCGGATGGAGTCCACTCCACATAAGATTAAACTCCTTGCTGCTGAGCTCCACATCCGTGAAACCATGAGCTTGTAGCATCCTACTCAGTAACTTCGTCTCCGTCATAGCAGTCTTATACGTAATGTGAAGTATTGCAGCCGGCATTTCATGCTTGTCAGGTATTTTGATATTCTTATAATCCGTAACAAGACTGGGAGTACTGGAAAAGCTTGAGTGTTTTTCAACTGGCGATAGAGATGAGGCACTCGTAAGAGACTGTGACATGATGTTCGGAAATACGAGCGAGTCTGGTTTTTTCTTTGTTTTATGAATACTCGGTATCGTAGACAGTGAACTTTTTACTGAGCCATTTTTACTCATATCATCTTTTTCTTCTTCATCTTGTGCATCTTCGGGACACTGTGGCGATTTCGAAACGAGAGCAGTCGAATTAATGATATTATGCTTCTTTTTAAGAGTAATTTTATTAATATCACTCAGTACATCTCTAATATCACGTTTTCTTTTGACATCATGTGATTCGTGTAATTCTAAACTGGTAGAAGAGTCGACACCTACATCAGAAGTTAGCTCAGAATTATCGATACTTTGGTGTACCCATTTGGCAGATGCCGGTAGTGATTTTAGTAATGTTTCTTTGGGAGCAGACTCTAAAGATATTCGCTTATTCAAGTGTTTTTTCTTATGTAATGTTGTACGGCTGAAGCTTGGCAAGCTGGGATTAGTGTTAGGCGTCACAGCCTGAGTTGTCTTCTCCTTGGCTGCTAAAACACAGCTTCGGAAAACCAGTACAGTTCCCTTACTCCCGAGGTTTCCTCCCCATAACCAAGCTGACAGATCACTGTCGTCCATCTTCGTCTCTTTTTTGATCTCTTTACTTTCCTCATCTTTTACTTTCATTCTGGACTGCTGACTGAAAAAGATGAATTAATTTATCAATGATTGATGAATTTATGAAACAAAAATGAAAAGCATTGTGAGAAAATGTTATCAAAAAAACATTCCGAAAAAGAGGTGTGTAGTTCAAATGTTCGCAAATTTATTAATTCATTATAATAAATATTAAAAATGATAAACCACAATTAAAAAACACTAAACATGATATTCTATCACTAGTGATTTTGTCAGGATTCAATTGGTAACTGTAATAAAAAAGGCTTAAATTCAAAATAATAATCAGTTATTACTTGGTATTGTATTTTACAAAAGTTAAATAATTAAATCGAATTATTGTTCTGCAGATTCAATAAGGTTTATCAATGTATAATTTTTTCACCTCATGATCAATCATTAAGAGTAGAATTATAAGGAGATTAAATCTATTATCAATTGATATTGATGCAATTCAAGCAACAGAAAGTTTTAATCAACTTAAAAAGATTTTAGCATTAAAATGTGAAGGCAATCGTTTTAAAAATTCCTGATTGAAAAACGATATTTGAATGTTTAAGGTCGAACGGACCAATTATTAAAAAAGAATGATCTTATTTTGAGAGTAGAAAAGAGTCCTTGACGATCTATTTTTAGACCCGTAGAATTATACTTCAGTTTAGTTATTCAAAAAATGTTGGAAAATTAAAAAATTGAAATGACATTAAAATTGTAACTTTCCAGATCCCTGCACAATATATTTTATTTTCGGTCATAAAAACAACAATAATTAAAAAACAAATTATTGTTTTCAATTTTGCTATTTACATGTATCGCAATAAACAATGTGTTATTATATTTATATGATATTTACAATTAAATAAAAAATATTGTGACTGTCGAGAAAGAATAAGATGCATTGTTATACTTAGAAAGATTGGAATTATACTTTACAAACAAATAAAAAAATTGCACAAGTTTGTGAATATTAGAACCGTAGCACACCTGATATAATATTAGAGGAATAAAAAAAATAATGAAACAGATATTGGCTACACTTTCGAGATCTGCAAACTGTTTAAATAGAATGCAATCGGTTGTCCTATTGATCGTAACTGTATTTGAACAAAAATTAATAATGATAACAGCTCCACTATGAATGCAGTTAACTGGTTCCTATATAAGGCTTGCATGTGAAGCAATCAATAAAATATTCTGTGTGTACTGTAAATGTAATATAAGGCATGCATGTGTCTATAAAGTATAAAGTATGTCAGATTGCAAAAGTATAAAAAGGAGATGCATTTAAAAAAATCCGAAATAATGATAATGCACCAAATAATGTTTTTAAACTGTCAGCTTGAGAAGAGAATTATTTTTCTCTTTCAAGTTTAACCGCAGACAAAAATGAACTAACAGCAGAGCCGTTTGAAGGTATTTTGGCACTTGGGCCAACTCATTTAAAATGCCCTGATAATAATATAGTGATTTTTTTCTAGAAAAATATTTTCCCTGTATAAAAAATGTATATGAATAAATAACATTTATAACATCATTTGTCGAACAATGAAAATCACAAATCATCAATTACTTTATTAAAATTGATTCTGTTCAAAATAAAACGTTTGATAGATAAAAAAGATCATATTTAACAAAATTTACCATTTTAGACGTCCTTAGGCAGAAGGGTAAAATATTAAATTACGTTTATTCTGCAATTTCATGCACTATTATCTGACATTTACATAGAAAAAATAGTACGTGCTTACAAAATAATAGCTATCCAAACGAATATAATTTGAACTGTGTCTTCAAAACAGCCACATCGCATAAAGCCCTCCTTCTTCGAAGAGAAGAAGACAATATGACAGAAATTTTAATTAAACAATACTTTTACAACTTTAAATTGGTCACAGATATTGACAAAAATCTATAGACGATCCAAAAATGTTGAAGAAGTTTTTACTGATGAGTTCCGGGGCTCTTCGGACATCGGGCCTGTGTCCAGCGCTCCAATTATTTTGCCCTATGCCCGGCTCTGACTACCAGATGTTTAATCAATTCATGAAAAAAATGTATTAAGTATGTACGTCTTGTGATTTTGGAGCGTTTCCCCTTATGCTAATCAATAAAACAGATAGAAATGAATAAATTATTTCATGAATAAATTAAATCGACCCCTTGTAAAAATGCTAATGGCTATTTATTTATGATTCAATAAAACAAGCATAAAATACTCGGTTTTATAGTCATATTCTTTACATAAAAAGTAGTTTTATGTAAGTCTACAAGTGAACAAGAATAAAATGAAAATTCCCGAAGAAGCAAGTTTTTTGTTCGATGCAGTTCCAGCTGTATATCTATTTCTGGATATGAATCCCTTTCAATTGTGTTTCTAGCCGAGTATAAAAGATGCATACTTCTGAATCAATAGATATATGGTTCATCGTATGACAAAATAAACATACCATATGATAATGTTGCGTCAGAACAGCATTATAGATATAGCATTATATTTTCCAGCATATTTTTTTTACAATATTAACAAAAAATACCTAGTAAGAAAAACCTAAGCACAGCATACTTATAGTAGGGGGAAACAATGTCACAGTTACTTCTAACAAAATAAAAAATGGATATCTCGAGATGAAATATCTCTTATGCACATTCATTGTGTCCATTTGATTTAGTTGAAAGCTATTCACCAGTACATACATTTTTTAATCACATCCGCTCTAAATATGGAGCATATGGATCCCCGAAATGTGAAAAAACCTGCAAATTCTGGTATCAAGGTGAATATATAATTTAACACTATTACTTTTTCATCAGAGTGTCGGTAAAAATAGCTATAAATAGATGAGTGAGCAAGTTGTTGTGATGACAACTCACTTACTTATAGCTATTTTGCATCTCTATTGCCGACGCTCTGCTGTTGTCGCTCTGCCGTCGTGGCATCTATCGTAGTCTCAGCCTTATTATCGATATTATTGAATGGATCTTTAGTAATAATCAAAATGATTTACAAATATTGATATTGAACTATTAATGAGACTACAAAGCCATGTCCTGGTAAATACCTTGCATCACCTTAAACTCACTTGGCAATTACAATTTATATAGAAATGAACAGAAAATAAATATTTTTAATGGCATATCATAGTTTTTGCTATATCTAATATTTTCAAGATAAACTTCTGTTCTATACAATATCATTCAGGTATTATGTTACAAATCTAAATAGTTCCAGGCATTGAATTACACATATTCATAATGAATAGCATTTTATTAATACTCCATACCTAATAATCTTGAATATTAATATATAGGCAATATGAAGACAATGATATTAGCAGGACGAATCAATTTAAAATATAGGCATAGTATTTAACATTCTTAAACAAGCCCAATCATTAATATTCAAACTTGGTTCATTGACCATAATGTCAAAGTATGATTCACTTACAAGAATACATTCAAGGCTTGGTTTTATACAAACACAGTTATTATATTAAAGAATAATTATTGCTACATGAAATGTGTCATACATTTTTTTTATGTCTCAAAAAACTCTTTGAATAATTTTTGTAATAATTCTGATCACGATTTTCCATCTATACATCTGAGTATCTATTTATAGAAAACATTCATAAAATAAAATTCAGATTAATCGCCATTCATACCATGGAATGCTTTTTATAAACAATGCTTACTATCCATTTAATCATTCTATTATGTCCCTAACCTGGATTCAAACAAATATAAAAAGTCAATTTTAAATTCAACTACAGCAATCGATCCCACATTAAACCAATATATGCCCTTATTTGTACTACAATAGTAGTGAACATTCTGTATCATGACTCACAGGTTTCGATTCAGTAACTACATTGAAAAATTATATTCATATGTAGTTGGATGCAGGACATAGACTTCAATAGATTAAGTGAAAAACTAACAATGACTTTTCATAAAGAATATCTAACCTTTTTCCAAGCAATTAAGTAAATGCTCTGTATTGTTGTAGAATGGTTAATTATCTACTTATCTCTAACTGCACTTAATCTTACAGAGCTAACAAAATTAATATTACACATTCCTGCTCATAAAAATGATGGTACATCTATTGATTAGTACCATTAAGTAGATCAAGAAAGTAAACTGTGGCTAATTTCAATAAAGATTTAAAAAACTGATAATAAAATAAAATAATAGTCATGTGCAAGAATAAAATGAAAGTGAAAGGTATGATTTCTAAAATCTAAAAAAAACCAAATTGCTCAATCATTCCTTTTTATAGATTTATTAACTTAGTTCTAGTACGTCTGTTTTATGATGGCGATAAAATCACTAATACCTAATTTGGAAATAATTATTACTATTAAATAAGAAATATACATTTTTTTAAAACTTAAGAAATATCAAATATGACGAGTGTAATAAAAAAGCTTGAAATGAAGACTGATTTGAAGCTTACAGACCTTTCATTTTTTGATCTTTTTAGAACTTTAGCCGGCGTATTATGTACAGGAACAATATCCGTATTATTCTTACTACCGTGTTTCTCTCTGGTTGCAGTATCCATAGCAATTGCCCACTAATGGAAATTAAATGTGTTCATTTAGTTTCTCATATATTTTCGTGTATGTTGGTATTCACTTAGTCTATCAAATAATGGTAAATATGTATATTAATTTAGTTGATTAAATAATTGCGTACATGTGTATTCATCTAGCATATCACATATTTGAATATGTGTATATTCGCTCAGTTTATCAAGTATTCAACCAGTAATGAATTGTCCAAAAAAACATGAATTAACTTGAAGAAATTAAAATTGAATTTTGGTGTAAAAAATTAAACATATTTTCCAGTTACTTGTACAATTAAATATTAGCACCGTATTGGTTTCGTCCTTATAGATAATATTTTCATAACAATACTTTCTAATTTATGAATAACGATTTCCATACATATTTTATTGAAATATAATTATGGTAAATCACAAGTATTCTATAAAAGAGGAGGAATCAAAAAAATCACCATACCATTTATTATATTATTATATATTGATTATGTAATTATGTAATTTCAATTCACCGAAACGAGTTAATTTTTCAAAAGAGAAGTTCCCTCAATTTTTTTTCACCCTCTAAAAATCAAAATTAATTTTTCAATACATTTAGACATTTATTTATATTATGTGTTAATACAAAAAATGACCGCAAAAATTTACTTTAAAAAGTTACTTAAACCAAAAAATCGAGTTGTGTTCTTACAATATTGTTAACAAAATACTTGTGCATGAATTATTTATGGTATCCCTTCTGAGAAGTATTAATTGATTCATTATAGTCATTATTTTTTTATATTTTACAGATGCCTCACATTTTATAGGATGACTATCTTAAAATGCTTAATTAATTGAAAAAAATATTCAATGAATAATGAATCATAATGAGTAAAACTCACTATTAGGTATAATACATGCGCCTTCATATATTTATTATCAGTTATTTAACATATTATATTTGCCCCAAATAAATATCACAGCCAAATACATAGTAAATCAAAGAAGCAACCATGCGTGATAAATTATTTCTGCTATACTAAGATAATTACATTTTCTGTCGAGAACTTCAAATATATCTTTGTACATTGAAAGTGAAAGTGTCTCAAGGTTTCTATTCAATACGAGCGGTACTCAATTTTGTATTATGTCAGCATTACAGTAAAAATCTGTAAGGTGCAATTCAATATAGGATGACCATAATCTGTATAAATTAAATAACATTTGGTAGAAAAACTTGTAGTGTTAGTGCAGATATTGTATTATTGAATTGATTTATAGATACAATTTCTATTAATTGAGAAACCCCATTGAGGACATATTTTCTGATTTTACTGATCTAAAACATGAACTGGAGGCTGACTAACCACCCTGGGAAAAAAGTTTTCATAATTATCCGACTTGAAATTGAAAGACAAGGTTGAGAGAAAAAAATCAAAATAATTAATATGAATCACCGAGTTGCAAAAAACACTCTGGAACCATGAGTTGCAGTAAAGGGTTTAGTGTTTGAAATCCACACTCTTCTAATTTCTATCACTAGACATTAATTAACTTTACCATTGGTCATGATTCCAGAGTGCTTTTTGAAATTCGGTCATGCATATGAAAACATTATTTGTATTTAGATACCTTTTAAATATTTGGTAATACAATCAGTGATGGAAATTAAATTCAATAAATTTGTTTTTTTAGTTTGGTTTTTTACAAAAAATGAAAAGTGTGATAATTACTAAAAAAAATTCTACAAATCTGAGCTTCAATGAACAGTGATTTTTAAAAAGGTTTTATTTTCAGGTCAGCTATTTTATACGTACATTTAAATTTTCGACAGTTAAAAATTATATGAAACTTGATTTTTATTGTTGTAAGTTATTTCTTTTATTAATTAAAAGATCTAATCTATTTTTAATTTTTTTATCAAATACTGCTATAATAATGGACATTGTGTTTCACTTAGTCTAATTACATTCCCAGGAAATAATATGAATTCCTATTTCAATTTTACAAAATCATCACCAGTTACTATGGCAATATTATGAAAAACAAATTTTAAGATATTTTTATACCTACTCGAAATCTGAGAATTAAAAAAAAATATATCTATTATTTCATCGTCGTTATAATCAAGCGCAATGTGAATTTAATTAAAAATTGCTAAATTAGTTCATCAACCGATAATGTACTGTCAGCTGCAACATATTTCTTCCCCATACTAATTATTCACTTCTTATAAGATTCGCGATTAAACATTAAAAACTGTACTTGATAATTAATATTCTATTCAAAATAAAGAAACGACTTACCGTGCACCGAATTTAGAACGGGATATCACACGTAACCAATTTTTTTCATTATTTACAATTGAATTCGCGATAGAAAAATTAGAAATCAAATTGATAGGCTCTGCAATTTTACATTTTTGGCATGTATAAAAATGTTGCCAGAAATGTATATAAAAATACCTATGAGAAAATTAATTAAATCTTTCAAATAACTCTACTAGTAAAAGACGCTGTCATTTTTTAATAGAAGTTATTCCAATTGATTTTTTTAACTTAATTTGCTTATTATTTTATTATACTTGTACAGTCAGTTATAACAAAAAATCTGAAAAAGATGAAATGGAGACATAATATTGAATGTTATCAAATGGCAATAATTATAGCTGCTGTCAAAAAGTAGAATCTGGCCCTCTACCTTTGTTTACTATTGGTATTGTCAGGTATAGCGTCCGCGATATTTTAAAAAGAATTTTTGGTATAAGAGAGTGTATCGTTGATATTTCCCCAGTAAAATCAAATACTATGAGATTTCCACCTGAAATTGCCCTTTTGTGGAACTCTACTTTGCGTTTTTATTATGATTGTTGTTGACGCTATATAATTCAATTACTTATTTATGTAGAAAAAAGTCGACGAACCTTTTTGATATTTCGGCATACTGCGTCCGGTGGTGTAGTGCTATATCCACAGGTTAAATGCATTGAATGATTTTCCATGTAAAATCATAGGAAGATTTCTTTAAAATGAAAGATTTCCGGCTTCCCACCTACATGCTTCCCGAATGGAGATTTTTCCTACATTTTTTTGATGTGACTTGTAATAGTATTTGAATGAATTTTCCACAACATTCCCAAACAAATTTCGATCACATTGATAATGGATATTATTAATTTTTGCAAACATTGTTAAAATTAAATGTAGTAATGCTACATTATTTTGTTTAAGTGATGTCAAATGTTGAGTGTGAACGTGAATGATAAATTTACTTGGTAAACAAGAACATAATCGTTTAATTAACAGCGCTCAATATGACCATGATAAAAAAAATTAAACTCTCTTCGGAGACAAATAACGATGATGAGCATTCCACAGTATGCAAGGATTCTCCAGGCAATTCATCAGCTTCAAAAATTTTTGTAGTCTCTAGTTACTTAAACACGTGATAAACAAAAAGATAATAAAACTGAGCCATATGACTATTATGATTATTTAGTGGATTCAAAAGACCAGAATTCGCCATCAGACCTCAGTTCAAAGTTCCTCAAATCAATCATAGATTTAAATACCAATTTGGACCCCATTCATTTTGGGAAACCTGTACAATCCAACTATATATGCGTTTGATATGTTTAAAACTTACATCGACAAGTATTGCTATGAACCCAAAGAAATTATATTTCTCGCAATGAACCCTGGACCATGGGGAATGTCACAAACTGGTGTAAGTAAAAACTACACTTGATGGAACTTAGATAAATCTACTACTTATTACGATTACTTCTGTAGAAATTCTCTAAGTATCTCCAGGTCTGTCTAAGTACGTAAATCTTTATCATCTAACAAATAATTAAGGTAAAACATCTTATAATGTAGAGATTTTGAACATTATTTTTTATATAAAGCTTGGATGTTAGTCATTTGGTCATTTATTGCGCAAAAGCTCCATATCCAGATTCGTGTCGAAAAATGCTTTATATTCTTCTTCTTCTACAATTCATGGTTTGATATGATTTTCAAGTCACTATTCTCTGACACATGGAATATCTTGTAAATTTTAAATATGAAACTTGAACATGGACCAAGGATTCTTTAAAAATGGCAATGTATCTGAGAAGAAAATATTAGCAATGTTTGACTTTTTTATCTCTGAACTCTATGAATCCCCTGCACCCACATCTCTGATATTTGCACTGAAAGGATAATAGTCATTAAGTGAGATGATTGTAATTATGTTGAAATTCACCCATTGTTAAACTTCTACCGAGTATATGATAATCAAATGCAACATGGTCTCATAAACTCTTCCTCTGCGTTACATACTATTTTTTCTGGTAGTGTGCAAACTGTTCAAAAAATGTCCGTGAACCAACATTAACATAACATACAGAGAATAATTCTGGTACACCAACATCCTACACAATAATTTCAACATCTTTGTTTTATGATTTGTGTATGTGATTATTAATTTTTATCAATAATAATTGAGCTTTTCAATACTTGAAAATAAGATTCACTTAGATCCATTTTAAACACATTTATTTTCAATAAAATTGTTTGATTTTGAAACCATAAAATAATTCCCCAGGCACTTCATAAACAAACAATCCATCAAATTTTAATCAAATCAACATATCAGAATTATCCTTGTGTCCATGCCCTATTTTTTTAACTGGTAAACTCAATATTATTTCAGTCACAGTATTAACTATAATATATTGTAATTAATGTCCATGATATAATTTCAAATCTATTACTATTTTTTGCCTTTAAAGAGAAAGAGAAAACTCATTTTGGGTATTTCTCTACTCGCCACAAAATAAGCCATAATTTAGCCACAGATGGGAATACATATCATCGCCCCAAAGCAACGGTAGGTTATCTTGACAAAACTTGTTCTGAGATATAAGGACTTACACAGGTCTAGCACTATCGACTGTACTTATGTAGATGATGAATGCTATTTCATCAAAAATTTACATTAGTCCATTTGATTGTTTTGGAACTCATGCAAACCTAAAAGTTCCGATATCTTAAAACAAGTTTTTTTTTACATATCCCAATGTCGCTTTGGGAAGACAATATCACTAATTACTTCATAACCAGATGCTGTTATCATGCAGTTAATAAATATCGTAATGAAATGGCTAATTTCATAAAATTATACAAGTATTATCTATACTTTGTTATATTTTATGGTGTTAACTGAACGGGTTCCTATTTAATCTCCGAAGTTAATTGTTATTGCATGCATGCATGTTAACTATAATTAATTAATGACCTTCAAGCTATCTCA
>JAGVSQ010002281.1:0-21148 GCA_022683975.1 Rhyacophila evoluta | reverse complement strand
AATTATTTGTAGAAATACAAAATTTAATATTACGTGGTTTATAAATACGAAATTACTATAATAATATCTTAAAAGATGTCGAACTGATTTATTAAAATAGCTTACTTGTTTTCGTATCACTATTATTTGGTGAATTGAAAGTCATATTTTAATAGCATATTAGAATATTATGGTAAAGATAATTAAAAGTGTTTTTTCAATATTGTATTGACATGAATTGTCAAAAATTTAGAATGTATTATTTAAAAATGGAGTTCATAGTAAAGGTGGTTAATTTTGATTAGAAATTATCAATAAATGTTTAATTACTATTTCACGTTATGATATTTACAATATTTGTCGATTAGAAAACATAACAATATCGTTAATGAGAATGGATCTTTTTCTAAATTAATATAATCTAATGAGGACAAAGTTCGAGTTTCAGTGTATTTTTTGGTATTAGACATTACGAATTAGAAATCCCACAACTGCATTGATTTTTTTAAAGGACGGAAGACTAAATAGTCAACGAAGTGTGAGGTTGGTTGAAGTATAAGAAAAATCTATCTAGATAAATCATTCAGATTTTAAGATGCAAATTGTACAATTTAAGAGCAGACATAGTCAAATATTATAAATTAGAGAGTAGAGAATAAATGGTTAAAAATGTCATACAATAACAGTGAGATGTTGTTACCACCATGATTCGAGGTCGTGTACAGATTTATTGCTTTAAATATTGATATTGCTTTAAAGATGTCTCCTATTGTTATTTATTGTAAGAAACCGTTTTTCTAGTTGATTAATATAGACTGGAAGAAACGATAAGTCGGAGTTCATTCTTGAGCGAAATCATGATCAGATTTAAACTTCCAATAGCGATAAAGAGTAAGTCGTGATATTAGATCGGGCCTCCTTTCCTAGACAATCTTTACAAGCTTCAAGTACCATATAAATATTTATATATTGTGTATGTATGCAGATAGATATAAATTGTGAATAAGAACCGACCGGCCACGGCTAGGGTCAGGGATCAGGACTATGAATATTGTCTATTTTATGAATATTACATAGAATAAATAAAATAATAGAATGCAACACCACTGTAGATTCTTCAAACGGATGTGTCTGAGATAAAACAACTTTGAAGAAAGAAGAATTGTTTGTAACAGATCAGAAATTTTATTGGTAAGAATTCTCACCAAGTATTTAGCATTATCAATTCTGCGGATATATTAAACTTTTTAAAGCTATCGATAATTATAACCGATGGATAAACTCACAAAGTGTGATTTACAATATTGACTTAAAGTTATATTTAGTTTTTTGTTGAAGTGAAAGTTAATTGAACAAATCAACCATTTCCGTAATTCATATTGAAAAAAAATGAAACAAAATAGCCTATAAATATATTAAAAATTAAAAACACAGTACTTCCGTATATTTTAAATTTAAAGATACTCAGGAATTATTGTAAATTGTACACAATATAATGTGAGTTTTAAGCTTTTGTTCGAGTACTTTTAGTGCGGTAAAATTATAATTGATATTGTCAGCGCCAACAAGATTCCATCGCATTTAATTTACAACCAAAACTACAAGCCATTAAAGTAATGGAAATTAAACTACAACTGGTTGTTCTATATGTTTAGAAAGCCTCGAGAACATCTTCATATTACCTTTGCAATCTACGCAGAAATTGGAATTTCGGAATAATGTTTTAATGAAGTTACGAGCTATCGATATGCATAGACACATAAAAAAAATGGTAAAATTAGTGCTTGAAGATGCTGCACAGTTATCAAATATGACACAACAAAGAACGTGACTATATGTAAACGGCCAAAGAAGAATAATAGTGATATTAAATGTCCGATTGGTATTTTTACAATTATTATATACGTGATGCATAAAAAAATCAAAAATTTACCACATATTTGTAGTCATGATACAGCAAAGTCGTTTATGTTCTTTTTTTTACGTTAGTTTAATAAAATAAGGAGTGGGTTGATATGGTCGGTGAGTCGAGGGTCCAACGATGGCCCCGGGCGCTCGGCCCGTCGTGCGACAGCTCAATGCGATAATTTCCCCGTGTTAGATCCCCACATGCTGCCCGAGTAAGCTAGTCACTCTCGGTCTTCGCCATGCGTCGAACTAGGATATGGCCACTATAATACATGCAATTTGGTCATAAAAGCAACACTGCAAATATTGGTACCGTAAAAACGCAGTATTTATAAAATGAATATACGTGTGTGTGCATTTCTGTGTATAAGTCCATATATTTGTATTTACTCGTAGACATTTATTATGCAATAGTAACATATTATATGATTTATATATATTTAATAATAATCTGATAACTAATTGGGATGAAGAGTAAAAAAAGAGTATTTACAATGATATCACCAGTGAAATATTTATCAGAAAAAACTATGTAATCGATTTATAAAATATCATGGACCGGATACCCGATGAGTTGAGCAATTTGCTAATAAACAAATCTCATGAAAAATAGCATGAAAAAAATTAGTATAGATTTTAATTCTAGCATTGTATGTAAAAAAATTATAACTTTGATTGTATTGTATTTAAGCATTGACCGAATGGTATAATAATTTACAACCAGTGCAACATTATTTTTAGTCACCATAAAAACAATTAAAAGAGGCCCTACACTACCGGGTAACCATAATTAATAAACTATATTAATCGTAATTTGATGTATGAATTTTTTATTATTATGTTCAATGTTTTAAAATAACGGATAAGTTAAATTAAAATTGTAAATTGTAAAAGTTAGTAAATGAACTTTAACATTACGTATTATATTTAAATTGTTATGCCTTAAGTTTGGTTCTGTGCTGAAATAATCATCAAATTGAACGTCATCGTCAGCAGGCATGGAGGGGTGATCCAGTCGATTCACTTGGCTCCACATCCGATATCAGTGAAGAGATATTATCATATGATCGTCCGATCGTATGGCGAAGATCATTGCGGAATGTAGCTATTATTAAAATGCTTACATACTTAACGATTAAGTGTAAGTATATATATACAGAATAATATTCTATTAAATTTAGAATAAGTCAAATAGTATTATAAATATGTAATATTATATTAATCACTTTTATTGATAATTCATTCAGCATGAATATATATTTACTTAAGCCAGCTGAAACATTATAAAATGTTTATTTCGGCTACATATATTCGTTTATATATATTCAGCGAAATACATGTGGGTCAAATAGTTTATTGGTTATTTTAAAATATAGATAATATAAAAATTAACTAGATCATACTCACTATAAGTTTTTAGTGCAAATTTAATTTAAATTCTTTTAATATTTAAGGATATTAATTCTTAATGTAGTATATAAATATGAAGACAAATTTGATTTGATTATGGTTTTTTTTATTTACCATGTTCGCTCCCAAAGTAGAGTCTATGGATTTACACAGTGTAAAGATATCCACATCGAGTAAGTGGAGTATATGAATCTCCGCAATGCGAAAACGTCTTGAAAGATTATTTTTCACGAGAATTCTTCGCCAGACAATTGCTCAACAAAATAGGCAACCAGTTTTTTTTTAAATCCGACAGATAGGGAATCGAATCCGTATTCCCCGGATTTCTAGGTACGCACGGTACCAACTACACTACCAGAGAGACGAAAACAAACAAACTAATTTATTCCTTCTGTAAATAAAGCTATATTAGCATGCAAAATCAAGCCATAATCATTGGTTATAATATATCATTCTAGCTAGAACAGGCTAATTCAGAATTATTGAAACCTTATTTTCTTCAATTTACTTTGCTTCAAGCAGCCACTAGTAGAACTAAAAAAAAGATGTTAATTTCTTCAACTATAATTATTACGTTGAACTACGTCAAAAATCTACATAGTATACATACACCTTACATTAAACACCGTGTCATTTTAAAATAACGCAAAATTTCTTAAGCGTTAAGTCGTGTATGAATAATAAATGAATTTATAGGATTTAGTATGAATTTTTGAATAAAAAAAAAACTATTTCCGTATTCATCGTTTAAAAATGTAGGTACAGTTGATTGATAATGACTGTAATTTTTGGCTTAGACAAAATGCCGAGCTAAAAGGCATTACACTCAAGATCTCGTTAATTTCGCTCAAATTCCCACAACTCACAGCGTATAAAATAACAATAGATTATATTTTTTGAATACCTGTCGTGATGCATAAAAAAACAACGTCATTTTGCAATTCTTAATATGGTCATCAGAGCCAAAACTTCTTCGTTTACAATACACAAGTGTTGTTCTATAAAAAATCAGCTTTCAATCCGACGTTATTGACTCGGAGTATAAATGCTTTTATCAACATTTGCACAAAAAGATTAAAATTATTGTCAAATATAATGACACCATCTTCATTAAAGTTTCAGGGAAAGTTCACTGACCACCACGCCATGACAAAGCCTGTCGCATACATTCGGAGAAATAATGTACAAATGGCAATTTATTTAAATAATATTGACCTTCACGGCTGTTGATGTGTTACGCAAAAACAGCGGACAAGTGGAATCTATAAATACCGATCGGTTCAGAATATATTACCGCATTAAATCTTTTATATATGCAAACAAAGAAAATATTATAAATCCACGCAGCTGGACCGCTTTTTGTTGAGACTAAGGTTTTAATAAAAGTAAGCAAAAGTATTAATCAAATGCTGTTGTAGACAGGGTTGCAATGGCATACAGAATTTCCAAACGATAAAAAATAATTTTGCTTAATCAGGAATAAAAAAAATGCCTACAGAATTTCTTCATTTTTCGGTGCCATAACCGACACTCCGGCAGCGTTATTCGTAACGTGCACGTCTAGCAATCCGGGGAATGCAGGTTCGATTCCCCATCTGTCATATTTTAGAAATCCAAAAAATGCAGGACTGGATACCCATTGGGTTGAGAAATTGTTTGACGAACAATTCTCATGAAAAATAATCTGTCAAGACGTCTTCACATATACTTCAATTTCGGAGTATTTGGATCTCCCCAATCTGATGAGCGGAAATCGATTATTAAACGTTTGTTAACAATTACGGTTTTTCTTAGTAAATACATCCTGTCTATATCCAGCGATTGTCTATCTTATCATTCGTCGCTACTCAAGAAATTTAATTTCATATATTATAGTTTTAGTCAAGTACTACAAGGAGCTGCTGGCATGTTCAAGAGCTGGTATGTCAGATAGCTTGAGCGGTTATTTATTCAAATACTAATGTACTAACTACCATTCGCTTTGCTAGTAAGTTTAGTTAAACAAAATTTTATATATTTTTAATTATATTTAAATGAAATCGAAAATAATACAATATGTTGACGACTTATCAAATATTGTTGTAAAAATATAACAATCATTACAGTCTAACGTCATTTATTCTAAGTATATTTCTTATTTTTAAATATCTTTTTGGGTAAACAAAAATGTAGGAAACTGCAATATGTTTGCTTTAGGTATATTCCAGTTGTTATTCCTAAGTGGTTGCTGCTAGCCCTGTAGTTCTGGCAGTTAACATTCGACAACATAAACCGGCAAAATGTCCTGCGGCCTGGATATCGAAAATGATCGCAAACGTATTCTTTGTAAAATTTCAAACCTGCTTGCTCGCTCAAGGGATACATTATCATGTGAACTATTCCCTTTTCAATATGATAAATACAATTTTATACATTTCTTTCCATACTTAAAATTTCGAAAACATTATTATAATCTCTCACACTGTTCATATTGCGTGACTCTACCTATTTTGCAGTATTTCCAAAAATTATACTCACAAGCACGCAGATTAAGTATTTGATAGCCCTAAAGGGAAGATTAGGAAATATCCATATACCTAGAAAATTCTTTATTGTAAGAGAAATTGTGTGCATTATATACTAAACTCTAAAGGATTACTATTTTACTACAGAAAGGTATTTGAATAATCATTCCGATAAATAATTCTAAGCAATATATAGAAAGAATAATAAAAAAATAGACTGGAACAAAAGTATATTTAAAAAATTGTAAACCTTCTACAAAAAAAAGAAAGGAAATTATAATATCTAATTAAATAAAAAGAGGAATTTGAAATAATTTATGCACAAAATAGAATATGTAAAAAAATATATGTACGTACATACTTATAATTGTAATAATAAATGACAAATGTATTTTATAAGTCAATAATTTCCGTGCTTTTTTTTATTGTAATAATATTTATAAATAACTCTTATTTATGAATCATAATTTCCGTTATATGTCAAATCTCACATAAAGTCAAAGGATAATGAAGGATTAACAAACCGTAGATAAAAGAATTGCGTGTTTTGATTTTGATTTGTCTATATTATTTCAAATAATTCTAGTGTATGCATAATATATAAGTTAGAGTGTCTTTTTAATATTTCCAGAGTATAGAAATCAATGTATTATATTATTGTATAATAGAGAAATTTACATTTATTTTTAAAATACTATATTATACAAATGACATGGTATGATTCTAAGATTCGTTCGTTTCGTGAATTAGATTTATTTCAAATATTATAATTCGTATAATGTCGTATCAGATACATTGTTCTATCGCGTTGGCCGTTTGAGTCAAATTGCTTTCGCATTCATAATAAATGCACAATCATACCAAACTGTCATTGGGATTTTATCGAGGACCCTATTGCGAACGTACAGTCGGATACTTATATACATCCGCGAGAAATTGGCGCCTCGCATAATTGCGTCCATTCATTGTAAGCGTTTTGTTCTTGGGTAATTTAGCATCGAACATCTCGGCTGTGTCCCTCTTCGCGACGTCGAGGTGTGTCGGCCTAATAACAGTCATCAATCCGCGAGGTGCATACAATGCGTCGCTATGCAACCTTATATTGCGCTGCACAATCGCGTCAATTTAATTTTGGCTCGTGAGAATGGTGGTGTTGGATTAGCGACGTGAACCCGACCCTGCATAATTGAGTCGTCACACGTGTTGATCGGGTATCTCACACAATATGACAACATTCTTAGGCGCTTGATACCCACCGCAGTCTGCTGATTTAATGTTAATAAAGAAAGGGCATGTCATTAAGCAGACCTCAAGAATGTTACCGCAACATCGCCTTTGATATTTTTCCGTAAAACGAAATTTGCACAAAATATCATTAAACATATTATTTATATTTAAACCTAAATACATAACCTTCCTGATAATGTAAAAAATAACGTACGTTTTAAAAAAAATTAAAATGCAGGGTTGAATCCTCAACGGCTTGAGCGAGTGTCTGATGACTAATGTATTTCAATTGCAAAGATCCATATACTCTACATTCGAGGCGGAAATCTTTCCTCTGTGTATATTTATACACTCCATTTTCGAACCGGGCATGGTAAAAAATATACAAAATAAGTTACACCATTTCTTTTACTGATCGGTTATTTTTATAAGCTTTTATTTTTTTTTATTTAAGAAAAAATTGATTTATGTTTGAGTAAATCTATCAATCAGTTTTCCTATTAGAGAATAACATATATTCCACTTATTTGAATGATTTTTAGACTAATAACTATAGTAAAAACATTAATAAGTATTTCATAATTTCGTACGCACATATCAATGTAACATTATTCAATTCAAAGAGTATATAACAGCAAAAATAAATATAAATTTCATGCGTATTTGAATAAGAATACGGATGACATATGGCTTGACCGATTGTCTAACAAACAAACCACGTGAAAATCGATCTGTACATATTAAATTCACATTATGGAAAACCATATCCTTCATATGATACCGTGTAAAAAATTAAATATAATATATTTACGACATGCTGTCGACGCAAAAATACGTTTTTATGTCGAAAATATATCGAAGAAACCTATTTAAAAAAAGAAAAATTGACTTCAATCAAGCATTTATATTCCGTGTATAACTTAACAATTGTGGTAAAATCAATAAACTTGATAATTATCTAAAAGTTTAATTATTTTATGATTTTATTGATAGAGGTAAAACATCTTATTTTAAGCGTTAAATTATTTTACTAGACTGATATTTATTAAAATAAAACTCTTCAGTGTATAGTTTGGGTTATTCTAGAAATGAAATTTGATGAGACATGGTGCAATTCGAAAAGTGACAGTGAAGACGGTTTATCTCTCTCCGTGGAACGTCATGGCGCTTCGTCAGTCTGATGTACTCGCTCTTCTATTATATTTTATTTTTTGTACGTTATTATTATTTAACCCTCCGTAATCTGTGAACTATGAGATAATGGAACTCATACTAAAAAATATATTTGCTCTGCTCACAAAATTTTTATTCTGAAACTATTATCTAAATCAATAATACTAACCATACAATATTTAAATAAAAGAATAAAAACTCTATTAAATTTAATTTAATCAAAAAGATTTGATGTTTTGATGAGAATCATCGTTCATTATATTATTTGTAAAAATAAAACATTTTTAAATTTATAATCTATTAAACTTAATTTACGGTTTTTTTTTAAACGGTAGAAATTTTGCATAATCGGTTATATTTACTCTTGCATTGCATCTTGAAATTATCAGTAGTAAATTTTTCTTAATATGAAATTTATTACTCGTTCTATACCGATTAAAATATCTTGGTAGATATTTTAATGACACGGAAATTCTCCCATTTGTTTTAATACACAATTAATATTTTTTTTATAAAGTTATGTATTGTAACATAAATAAATAAGAACATATTTTATTACAAAAAATCAAATGGTATTGAAGTATAATTTAAAATAAATAAATATTGTTAATCTGCTGGCTTCAGTCAGTTTCAAATCTTCATATTAGTTATCGTAAAATGATACTTGGTGATCAAAGAATTTTAAAATGTAAAGCGTATTTTATTTAATATTAAAACATTTTATTCAAATATTGTTGAAGTCTAGCTGTATTTTCTAGTTATAATATTATTCGATATAAATGTCGATCAACACTAAATGATACATAATCGATAATATAGTGGACAGCAATGAAAGTAGAGAGGGTTAATGGATCGCAGCTATGAAATGCTCCAACGTGAAACAATAAGATAGGCAGAGGAGAGGGCGCTTGGTCGCGGCCGCCGGCTGGCTCAAGTATCCTCAGCAACAAAAGAGATCGTCGGCGATCACGAATTTCAAGATTCACAAGATAACACGGGGCCCCCTCAACAATGCGGCTCTTCACTGAGCAGGTTAGCCTGGACTATACAGAGTGTCGAAGAAATATCTATGTCGGACTATATTTGTAATAAAAATACTCAAACGATCATACGAAATATAACTTTAACGTTAAACTGTTGTTCTAATTGCACGTCAATTGAAATAGCTGTCAAGGAAATATCCAAAATCAGCTCTATAAAAACACACAAACTTATTCATTATTTCGTGCATCAAAACAAAACAAATATTTTCTAAGGATATTGATTAGCAATTATATACTGAATAAAAAATACGTCGTCTCTGTACATTGGTTATAAAAGATATTAACACACTATTAAGTTTTCTTAAATTAATAATCTGAAGGCTTCAAGCCAACCACTACTTCGATTGTAACCAAGAAATTTATAACACAAGGTTATATTATTATTATTAATATGGGTAAAAGCCATTTGTTACTATTTAGCTGTTATATTATACGAATGAAAAAACTAAAAATATAGTAATTATCATTGTATTAAAAATACTTAGATTAAATTACTTAGATAAAAAATACTTCGATTAAATTATCCGAAAATGGTTTGTTTATCATAATAAAATGTATTATGATAAATAAACCATACGGCCATAGGCAATATAAGGAGTAACTTGTATGGTACTTGCATAGAAGTTATTGATAAAAGTCAAAATTATGTTTATTAAAATGCTATCAAATTACTGCGCTGAACTGTTTGGATGATAAAACAACAACAGAAATTTATTTAGACGGCTTAATTTTATACACGAATTCGGCGAGACTATTTTTATTAATATATTATTATTAGTAATGATGAAATATATATGATTTATTAGTAAACACACCCTGTATACCGGGCATTATTGTCTTCTCAGTTCTTTCAGTGCACGATTGGATTGTACTTCGTATACATTGCTCCTTTTGATGTTATCTGCCATTGTCAGTAGAAAAAAATAAAACAATATATGACAAATCGTCGGTATCGGACGTTTTCGAATATGTATGCACGGGCACGTGTATGTAAAATATTCTATGTAAGTTTGAGAAGGTACGTCGCTACGACCAGATCAGTGCTTCATAATAATATATTTGACAGATGAGTGAAATAGATATAAAAATATGCAAGTCACTGATATAAAAAATACATATAAGAACTCTTACAAGTATTATGTGACGTACTTAAGACGATATATATTTTTTAACATATTATATATTTATGTAAATGGTAATATAATAGTAATTGAAAGGTTATTTATATTTCCACATACTTTATAGTTGAGACAATAATCTAATTACGTGTGACATTACTGTTGAATTTTAACAAAATAATGAAATCAGTCGTTTTCACTTAACAATATATTTATAATTTATTAGTTAGATTGAAATTAAATTAATATTATACACGTGCGGTAAGCGTATGGGGTATCCATTTCTAATATTTTGTGGCGAAACTTTAAGAAATACATATACCTGTCATATCAACCTAATTTGAATTCGCGTGAGTTCATAAAAAAATGAAAAAAAACACGTTAGAGAAGATGTGGTTCTCTATTATTATAATCATTTTCACATTATAAATAATTTGAAACGTAGAATTTTGTATTTAAAATTTCTTAAAAACATTTATGTGATTGTGAAACAGATAGTCTTTTGGAATTAACATAAATGTATGCACTGCATTATCTACATGCAATAGGAAAATACAATGTAATGAATTATGATATATATAAATACATAGATATTAATATAATCGATCTATTTTTATTGTACTTCACCGTATTCACTACAAATGTGAGACATATTACTCTTCCTAAAAAAAGGCTTATCTCAACAGATATTATAGATTTTCACGACAATTAGTTGACAGCTAATCTATCAACTGATTGTGCATCTAATCTTGTATTTTTTTCAATACTCAGCAACGGAATTTGCATCAAAGCACGCGCATTCACCAACTCGGTCACCGAGGTGACTAACCATCTACATAGTTATGTATAATTAATACACACTTATGCATATTTTTTGTTTTTTTCCTGTTCACATTGAGTATCCTGTGCCGTTACCAAGAATAGATACGTTACATTTTCGATAATATATTGATTGAATAACACTGCCTTTGCACCACCGGAGTACTGTGATTATAGACAACTTTGAATAATAAATTATTTGTTTCCGTTGTGGTCTATTGTTGTTATTGATGGCTGATTGTATTAATAGAACATTTATCATTTTAGAATAACCTCTAATTAGTCCGGCGAGCTTTTGTAATATTAGTCGATAGCTATTAATAAAAGTCTTTGGTTTACATTGTTTTATGTGGGTACCTTTTAATCAAAACCGATGATGGCAATTTGTTTTTCAATATGTTCGTACATACTAAACGATTATTTGCTAAACAATATTGGATGTTTGTTGAAGTTTACGGTATGAGAAAATTGTTGTATGCAATTGAAAAAAATAATAAATAATCTACCTAATAACCTTGCTTCTACGGAATTGTAAAATTATCTATAAAAATCGTACATACCATTTAAGTTTATGTTTTTTTTTTGTTTCTTACAATAAACATACCTTATTACAATAAACGATCTCTAAAAGCTATTTGTTATGGAGCGGTAGCTCATATTGAGTTAAGGCATACTATGAATGTAGTTTAATTCAATTACTAGATATTTCATACATATTATTGTATCAGTATAACCATAAAAACGTTTTTTGCTTTAAGGAATGTGTTATTTAACGGACTACTTTTAACGAGGATTTCCAAGGAACTAATCATTCAACATTTTAAGCATTTGTATTTTGGATTTAAACACATATTTAAAATACTTTTTGATAAAGCTATAGAATTTATAAATTGACAATATTCATAAAAACAAATGACAGCTTAATTTGATAATTGAGTGACACGATATTCTACTCAATCAACAAAAGATTAAGTCGTAGTATAGTTTACCATAATTTACAACAAAAGTTAAGTAGAATCGACAGATATAAAATATATAACTAAAGTTTAGTAATATATCCAAAAAGCTTAGAAATAACTTTACTGAAATTATTTTAAAGAAGCTTTTTCAAAGTTTTTTTTTGTTTATTTTAAGTGCATCATTTACTATTTAATGCTTGTATTAAATGAAATAAAATTCATTTAACCTATCAACCCGAATCGTTCGATTCTACTCTGACTCTGCGGTGGGTATTCAGAGGTTATCTTGGGTGGGTTTCTTCCTGTTCACTAAAAAAATATAACCCCGACTTCACACACAAAACTTGTACCTCTATTAAAATCGGTGCCTTCGAAAAGTATTCATTATTCAATCTCTACCCACATTTATCCCCCGAATGTAATATATCAGATTTCCGTATCCGTAATAAATATATACCTAGTATCAAATCAGAAATCAGTGTACTCCTATATCCATATATGTACAAAAAAACATCTCTATATTACAGTAAGAAATAAGATTTTGCATACTAGTGAATATTTGACAATGCAACCGTGTTTTTATGAATTACAATAGTAATAAATATCATAATTTTTAATAACTGATTTTTCGCAAACTTATATTGTGATGTGATTATTATATTTATTATCTAGTTCAATAGCTGGTAGGCCCCCGAGGGTATATATTATATATTGTATGTCAGTAATGTAGTCATACATAATAGGTGGGAAGTGCCAATTCACTAGCAAGTCCTACTGCTGGCCAACCCGGAGCGATCTCCGGGCAATGCAGCATCAGATGTAGCTGATAGCAGAGGACGGAATAGGCAAACGATCGGCGCCCAATATCCGGTCCCTCCTGGCTAAGGGAAGGAAAACCCCAACAGAAAAAACCTGCTTGAGCTGGCCACTAGGGCCCTCTGTCTGTCTCCTTAAAATACACGATTAACACCATAGAAGTCTTGGACAACTGGCTCTGCAATTAGACGACACATTGTACTATCTATCTATGTATTCGGCGGACTTAGTTGGAAACAATCAATTTGTGTCTATCTGTCAACATGAGACGTGATAATTCGAAGATCTATATAATGTTTTCCATTTCTAGGGTGGATATTTCTACACTGTGTAAATCTATATGCACTGCTTTCAGAGTGGACATGGTAAAAAAATGATTATTAAAACTATACTTTTTTCAATACAACATGCAAATATAACAAATGATAGAAGTACTATTTTGGTATTATAATATATTGGTTTTCCCTCAAGGATTGCCAGTGATATTTTTTTATTATAATGATTTATTTTTACTTTCATTACTGTCATGTGCATTGAAAATAAGTGTCGCATTACACTATTTTCAATCAAACCTGCTCATAATACGAAGTGTGCATAATTTTTTTTTAACAATTTACGTTCGCGCCAATTGTTTAACCGTTCGATCATTTATTACCTCAATTTGAAGTTTGAAAAAATGTACAACTCTAGGTCTTGAAACCGTATGTGTGCTAGGCAACTCGACCATAGATAAAATTTTAGTTGATTCTATAAATTAATTTGGTTACACAGGTATTTTTATTAATGAATTCTTCGAATAATATATGTATATTTTAAATATTTAATTAACTGTAAAATATTAATTGAAAAAAACTCAAAAATATAACAACACTTAAATATTTCCAGGAGCGACGAAAAAAATCTTTTCAGACATGACAAATTTGATACTTTTGAATGTTTATAGTCCAAAGAATGCATTTACATCTGATTTTAAAGCCGAAAGAATTTACAGCTAGGACCGTAGTATTTTTAAAAACTAACGAGGACACTATAATTTAACAAAATTTAGAAAAGTAATACCTCATAGACATAAAAGCACGATTTATGATTAATAAAATGTTTTTTATTGCCCGACAAACCCAACAGGTAGGAAGCTTACAACAAGTTCAGCTTTAAAGTTGTCGCACAGACAAACCAGCTTATTCCACGTTGTATATTTTCTACTAATCTATTTACTGTAAATATTAAATTACAAAATGTAAATAATATATATTTTTATGCTAGTATGAAGTAGTCCATATGCACCATTTTTGAATTGATGATTTAAAAATATTTTTTAAATTTAACGCAGAATAAAAAGAATAATTTAATTAAAGTTTCATAGGGCAAGGATAAAGTATTCTGTAAGAATTTATTTATAAACGTAACACGTTGAATTAACCAATATTGTAATAAAAAAATTAACCATACAAAGCGTGCTTTGGATTCGGGTCCAGGGGGTTCTATATCTCACACGTGCTGGATTAAAAAAATCAAAAACGTAAGTCCGTGAAGAGCAACTTGATGACCAATTTTTGAGGAAAAAATCTGTCAAGTCTTCACATTGCAGTGATCCATATACTCTATTTTTGAAGCCGAAATATTCACACTGGATAGATATATCCATATGCCCCAAATTCAGAACACGCACGGTAAAAAGAAAAATGAACATATAAAGATAAAAATTGTCATATAATATACTATATTTCATCGAGACATTCATTCATACATTCTAAAAATATAATGAATCAACTGCAAGATTCTAATTTTAAATTCTATTTTCAAATCAACTTAAAAATGTATCTATTTTGAAAAAAAATGTTGCCACAGGGAATTAAAATTTATTCTCGTGTCAACCAACTGATTTTTTTATGTTCTTTTTCAGTTGTAAGCGTACGAATATAGAATGTATTTGAAAATATTCAATCGTATAATTCAAGCGTCAGGTATAAAGGGTGGCATTCCACGGTTTTGTTGAATAGGGGTGAATAATAGCAGGGTATATAATTTTCTAAAGACGCGTAAGAATATTTCATTATACGATACATAAACGGATAATTTATAGATACGTTTGTGGGAGGATTCAATCTATGATCGTTTCATTTAATTATAATGAATTCGTTGCATGAGATTTCTATGCATTATATGATATATTATTAAATCAGTTAAATACCGCTTTACTTAAAATATTCCGCCACTTTTACGAAATAAAATCTTCGGTAGTGGATCATCTATTATAAATAATCAAGAATTTTTTTATTGTTTGTATGTACAGAAAATGTTACGGTAAAAATCTGTATTTATAATATAATCAAAATTAAAATTAAATACAGAAAAAAATTCAATTATTGATTATAAGAAAAACATTACAAAGGTAATATCATACATATTTAGTTGCTAAGAAATAATATTTAAGTATCTTTTGATATCAATGAAACCAGATAAAAGACTTTATTTAATATTCTAAATTATTTAAAATCAATTTCCATCAAGCACCATCAGCCGAAAATATTAATTCTTCATTTAATAGTTAAAATAAATTTTCATACCATATTAAATGAAATAACTTGTGTGTAATTTCATACTACTTGTACTATTCTCTGCATTTGTAAAACCGGCTCATACCTGAAACAAAGGTAAAAGAGAATTAGGATTTATGTTCAAAATAAATAATTGCGCAAACATATTTTTTTAATTTTTTCAAACCTTATTTTCATAAAAGATTTGACAACTAGAATTATTTATCGTACGAGTTGCGTTTATTCTATAAGTGTATTCGAACAAAAAGCAGTGAATTATAAAAATACATTACATACATTTATTAAAAAAAACAATCTTTCGACTCCTTGTGGACTCATTTATTGGAATCAATACGTTTTATATTTAGTACTGCGTGAGAAAGATACATAAGAAATGAAATCGATTGTTTTTTTACAAATAAACAAATAAAACGGATGTGTCATTATTAATTTATTGGAAAAACAAAAGGCAGGGCTTATTTTTATGAGAAATTTGAATCTTAGTTGTTGTATTATTATTTATTTTGTTTAATATATTGTACAAGTTATTTATTCTTATTTTTAATAGTGACAATTACTTTACTTAAAAACTAGCACAGCTAATCAAAAGTTCCTGGAAACTCAATATCAGAGTAAACATTATTTTTATTATTTCTGAACGAAGCTATTTTTAGTACTCCACAACCCGGAACGTATAATATTGTATAGCACGATGATCAAACATATTTTCCTTGTGAGTATTTATTTTCCTTAATATTATGTTTTACACCACGCCTTGCCATGACAAAAAGTGACAGGATTAATTACATGGCATCCACGATATTTGCGGCAAAGCCTATTGAAAGTCTCTACGTGACATCCGCAGCCAACGAAATTAAGAATCTTTAAGCTCGAATCACGACCCGACTCAAATCCGTGCATTCATGAGAATATCAACTCAAAATCTTAATACTGGTCACTTCGGGGTTAGCGAAAAAATATTCCGTCCCGTATCTTTGGTTTATGACCTTAAGATAAGGACCGCTTCAGGTCTGGGCCCAAAATAAACTTTGATACCGCAATTAGGAATATCGTACATTTCTCAAGGGCAAGTACAATCTCATCTGACAGACGTTCATATCTTTAATCAGTGAAATTTATTTGGCAACATTACACCAACATATGTATTTAAATCCATTCAACTAAATGCAATAACCTGATATGTCAGTTATAAAAATATAAATCATCTGGTATTTAATCAGTTTTAAATATAAAATGGTGATAAATACTGTAATAATAATATCATTATATAAACTTCTATAAATGACCACGAAAAAAGACCAAAGAAAACAATATAAAATATTTTGAATTAATAACTAAGCTTACTGCATCGGCGGTTAATACGACAGCAGTATTTTTTACAGTTTGTTAAAACATATTTGAAAGTTCACAGATCAAACTGAATTATTGAAAACATCGGCTTATTTTACATTTTAGTTTGGATGATAATTGTATAATTTTGTAAGCGTTGAGTATAGTTATATTTACAAAAATGAATGCATCTATATATACTGCAATGAAATTTAATCTGGCAGACTTTAAATTACTTGATACACACAGTTTATACTTTAAAAATACGTTATATAAAAGAAGCTCTATTGATGAGATTTGAATTTAAGCAGATTGACTTTTTAATCTACGTTAGTACCAACTTAGAGCACGGTAGGCGTTAAATTTTAATACAGCTATATTTTTTAAAAGGTGAGGTAGGTTAAAGGATGGTATATGTAATATTGCTTTATCCATCACCGAGAAAGTGGAATCGGAACCGTTGGTGTAATATGGTCGTGACAGACATCCATATCTATAATCGGCGAAATTTATTGTCTCTTGTTACCGCAGAGCTTCGAATGCGATGCCTTTGCATCTCACAAAGGTTTTTTGTTATCAAAACATTTTTGACACATTAAAAGGCTTGGGTGCTTCGACAAAAGGATACCCAGAAAGAGGCACTATCGTGAGGTCGATTCATTTGGGAACGCAAATAAAATACTTAAATAAAAAAAAATGCTCGAAGATCAAGTGAGCGAGTTCGAAGCGAGACTTATTGTTGCTGCGGGTAAGAAATCAAAATAGTGAGTGCATTTCTTTTTTATTATTATTTACATCTTGATCACGAATATCAGTCCCAATAATATAATATGGGCACAATTTCTTATTTGATATTACAAAAACTTTGAATGACTTTAACATTTGACTGCGCCAACACATAACGCAAACCGCAAACTTAAATTTGATTTTTTTTATTTAACAACTTTCTTAGACTTAATAAAAAGTTAACTTAGTCGAAATATGTTTTAAATAAAAATTATACCACCTGTATATGCAGGCTATTGTGACGTCTCCTTATGTAGTTATGTTATGCGTTATCATCAATTTAAAGTGGTTTATTTATATGAACCACAATTGAATTATTTATAATTTATTATACTCAATGTGTGAATAATAATGATACAAATTCAAACTATTAGACTTTACTTTTGTGTAGCAAACTATCGATGCGATGGTATGAATGAAAATTGTTTTTCAATTAATTATAGGAATTAATTTTTTCAATTGTATTAATTTTTTTTACCGAGTAGCACAGAATATGTTGAGTATAGAATACGATATAAATAGTTCATTGATAAAAGCTTTAGTTAATACTTAATTTATCTGTATAAGTGTTGTGGTTAAGCTGAAGCTTTAAGTTCTCAAGTTCAGTAAAACGATACATAAGGCTTAAGGATAGAAAGGTATTCACCGGCTGCAAGTTATCGTAAATCTGTCTACCTTGGGCCAAAGTATGTGGATTTACGATCAGATCTAGGCATAAATAATACGCTTTGGTTCAAACGCATCGCCGTTAAGTTGACACTGCAATAGTACACAAATCTTAATTTTCCGTATTATGTTGTAACATTTTCACCGTAATAACTCACCGCGATAATTATGATTTCACATAAATTATGATATCTCATTAGATATTTTACTTTAAGAAATAATCATTTCACTGCGCCTGCTTCAATTTTTACTTTACCATACGGGTATCTGTAAATCATACAACGATCAATATTGTGGAAATATATTTATGAATTATAAGATAAAAACAAATGTAGTGATCGTTAAAATATAATATTCAACCAATTTCATTATTACTAAAGTAGACTAACAATAAATCAAACTAACAATAACAACGAAAGAAATGTTGGATTTAAAACAAAAATAATAAAGTAAAAAACTTCATCAAATAAAGTATTTCATGAATTCAATAATACCCTAAAGCCTAAACAGATATCAGCGTCTTGTTCTGATGATTTAAAGAACTATTGAAAAATCCACGTCTATTTATTTTTTTATTGATTAAAATTGTGGATTATATTAATCCACAATCTTAATATGATAAGTGGTATGAGGGAAGTCACATTTTAATTTTTCTTTCAACTTAGTGGATAATTTGAGAGTTTTTTTATGTTTTAAATAGTAATAAATTATTGTTCCAAAACGATTAATTTAATTTTTTGAAATAGATCACATAACAAGAGTGACAATTAAAATAAAATTTCAATTTTTTAATATTCTTTGGTAACCTAAAATTAACTTGTATAAAATAAACCAACTGTTTCCAAAATAATAATCTATAGTCTAGTAGTATCTGATGTA
Source organism: Rhyacophila evoluta (assembly GCA_022683975.1). Classification (NCBI taxonomy): domain Eukaryota; kingdom Metazoa; phylum Arthropoda; class Insecta; order Trichoptera; family Rhyacophilidae; genus Rhyacophila; species Rhyacophila evoluta. The sequence goes on along the minus strand of JAGVSQ010002281.1, from coordinate 1,974 downwards.
ATTTCATTTGAGATTCGTAAATAGAGGAACATACCCTAAAAAATATCTGCAAATATCATATTATAAAACAGACAATACATCTATCTGTACGTTTGCCGTCATATGACCTCTTTCTAAACGGTAAACAGAAGCGACGCGAAATTGTCATGTCATTTTGGTTGTTATACTCATTTACTCGTTAGTTATACTCGTCAACTATTTTACTTTAAACTTTTAAAATCATCATCGATAATCAACAGGAAGCTAAAAATATTACACGCAGACAAATATTTATAATGAAGAATAACTTTAAATCTATCCCAGGCAAAGCTGAGTAAAACAACTAATATATTATAAAATATTGCAGTGAATAGAAGGTAAGAAAATTAATCGATTGCAGTTTTAGATTATTATTTTCAAATATTTTGTAATAAACTTACGTTTGAATTTACGACTAAGCTTAAAGCATGATGATATTTGAAAACGGAACGTCATGGAACCGGGAGGATATCTATTTTGTGTTCGATATAAAATCACGAAAATCCATTGTCAATTCTTGTTTAGAAAAAGTCATGATATGACATACAAAAAAAGTAAAAAACACTTTTAAAAAGTCCGACAGTATTGTTTGGTGTTTTTTTACTGCACGATCTAAACAAATTTCGGAAAACCGATGTGAATAGTTATTATTGTGTAATTTTAAGGTTGAAACACATACTATTTCTTCAAATTTAAATAAGATATAATGCAACAGATAATCTAAATATTGTTAGAATGTTAAAAGCAGTGGTTTCAAGTTAGTTTTAAAATGCATACCTACTTAATTAACTTTAATATTCCATATTATAATTATTAATTAAAAAAACAATTTAAATATTTTTAAACTTTAAAAAGTATAGATTATGTTATCACGAATCATCATTAATTGACGATGTGTTTAGATGAATTTAATTTATTTCAAATTAAATAAATAGCTTCATTATAGTACGTATACGTGGATCTCTTTCGTATCTTCCTAAATACAAAATACTATCAAATGTAAACTATTTATTCCTGTTAATTGGGTGCTTTAAAATATTACGTAAAGATGAATTTGATGATTATTTTGTGTGTTCGATTCATTAATTAAATTTTTATACATTTTTAAACGAGGTTAATTTAAATAGTTAAAATATTTTGGTTAATTTATGAATATAATTGATGTCAGTAAATTTATTTGTAAAAATATAAAACAATAATATACTTTTAGTCAATATTATCGATTTTCTATTAAATCTTGCGGCTTCTTATAATGCAGATCTATTATTAAAATCACAAAGGTTGTTTCTTCAGAAGTTAAGCGTTTTTGTTTCTCACAGTCATTTATGATATAATCTACATTGCATGAAAGGAATCTTTCAATTCTCATGTTCGTTAAAAGTATAAATGCGTCTGCATGCAAGTGAGAGAATATATTGTTTACAGATAAAATAATCACTGCTATATCGCAATACTAGTTCAGTATTTTGTAGGTATTAACTGTAAAAGGATTCAACCCCATAGCAAATACCTATTAAAAATATTCTTAAAACCGATGTTATAAAAAGTTTAAGAAATCAAACAGTGACTTTACAAAATACGTTTGTTTTATTTAATTAGAATTCCTAGATTTCTAAATTGAGACAGATTTGATATTGATTTTCGAGGAGGTTTTTCCATCATTACAAAACACCCTGGAAGAACTATGTCGGGCTATATTTCATACCTCGTATCAAAAAATATAGTTTGATCAATTATGATATTGCATTCTTTATTGAGACTATAGGAAATTAAATTAAGCTGTTGGTTGATATGTATTCAACTAGTGCTAAAGTTTTTGAATTCCAATTATTCTACTACTATATTCAATTAGTCTCCCCGGTTAGCGCAGTTGGTAGCGTGCGTGACTAGCAATCCGGGGGATGCGGGTTCGAATCCCCATCTGGTGTTGGATTTTTTAAATCTAACAATGCAGGA
>JAGVSQ010002280.1:0-25315 GCA_022683975.1 Rhyacophila evoluta | reverse complement strand
GTTAGCGACCCGGGTTTCGCCTTTCGGCATCTTTAGGCTACATTATATGTGGGCGATGAGCGAACATATAACATACTATTAAATATATTTTCACCTCGGAATAATAAACGATCATAGAGTCTTCTGGCAGGACTAAATCGTAAAGAAAAAAAAACCACGTCCATTTGATGGAGAATCCGTTTTTTCCACATACCGTGTTTACTGTGCTGTAATGTGTGCCCAAAGGAAATATTTGGAATTTAGATACGAAAGCCTTTTCATAGCATACGTTTATGCCACTACCCTTGGTCGGTCTTACTTTAGGTCTGTGGAAACTCTTCGCTTTGAATGCAGTGCATCAAAGGAATTCTGTTTGCCTATTTTAAAACAGATAATATATGAAACAAACTTTATCTATTTTATGCACTATGTATACGTTTTATCCAAGCATATATCAAAGACATAAAACCTTAAAAAATACGACTGCTGAAACCTAATTGCAGGGCGCTTCTTAGGAAAATATACCATTGGTTATTATTTCAAATATTTTAGTCATGAATTTACTTTCTTGTCTCTATTTATAAAAATTTTCCCTCTGGTAGCAAAAAAGTAAATCTTTACGTTTCAGCCATGGACGTTGTATTATCGGTTTATATATTTAGCATATATAATAGATTAATGTGTGATAATAAACCATAATTATCTCGTTTATAAATAGAGATGTTGTATGTAACATTTTTGTCCATAATTGGTACTGGTACTAAATCTGCCCGTCATCTACCCGCCTATGTCTGGTGTTGATCAGACGTATCCCGGAGTCATTAAATACTGAAGTCACTTACATACTTGCTTGACCAAATAATATTGTTTAAATATTTGTTTATTATTTCGGTACTAGCAGTCGTGTTTTCCGAGAACTTTCATCTTTTACGATTTGTAAATTTCAAAAATTAATTTTTCCACCCGGTGACTGAGAAGTTAGTAAGCGAGCTTTGTTGCTAAAGGTTGCGTGTTCGAATCTCATATTTCTTAACAAATTCTTAATATCCGAATGTGCAATATCCTGTATTCAGACCTAGTACGTTAAGAAAAAACTGGCAATCACATCTCGCGAAAAATTCAATACAAGTTTCCATATTACAGTGACTCACATACTCTCCTTCTGGAGTCGACATTTTGACATTGTGAAGATTTATATGATCCACTTTTGGAGTGGACGTAGTAAAAGAAATAAAAATAATATTAATTATAAATAGTATTCGTGAAAATAAAATCCTATGTAAAAAGGTGTATTAAAATTATCAATTTATTCATCCACATACGTGTGTAGGATGTATATCTATATATTTTGAAGATCCGTATAATATGTACTCCATTTTAGTAGCAAAAATAGTAAAAAAATATATAAATAATATAAATCATAATTATTATGTATTATAAATATGTATGTTTAGTTTACATAGATATTTATTTAATATAGTGGTTTGAACTCATTAAATTATTATTATAAATTATAACAATGAGGAAGAGGTAATATATTTTATTATGTTGTTACGCTACAACGTGATCTGCAGTACATTTTATTTCTAAAAGAGACGTCATATGTTTTTATTAAATACATTTTCACGTGATGCTAAGTCATCTTATATTTTATCGAGCATATAACCTTATCTCGACTTAACAGTGTTATTCTCTCAATGCTTTTATTGCCGAAAAACCCCGTATAGTGTTTCTATATAAACGAGACGATATTTCATAATGTAAATAAATCATATCGAAAACAACAAGGAGACTGTCTGGTATACACAGAGTAATCTGGGTCAACTAGACACGGTCTTATTGTAATTTTAGTATAAATGTTAATATTTTATTTCTATTATTTAGTTTATTTCCGCAATTGTATGCTTCGCTTTGTACGAATAAAAAAAAATACACGCTTATTTTATAGCGACCATACGTTTACCTTTTGTGGCCGAATTAGTAAGGAGACGAAGATCGCGGGTCGGAAGCATGTAACTGCGAAAGATCAAATTAAAATATGCAGGTTTTAAACTCAAAATCAAATGAATTCAGCAATTGGCTTAAACCCTCTCATAAAAGTAATACAAATGCTACTAATCTTCAGATTGTGGGGATCGATTTGTACTACATTCGGAGCGAACATGATTAAAAATGTATAAATAATTATAATGAAGTTATCGAGGTATTTAAAAATAATGAAGAAGGTGTATCATATTAAGAGTTTTTTTTAACTGATTATTACATTTTCGCTCACTTTGATTAAACAAATAAATATTGAAGTCAATTCGACGTTATTAATAAATATTTTAATCCGGTAATGGTAGTGGTTTATCTCCTTCAAATATTTCTTATCCCCATAGTAATTTGATAATTTGTATAGTAATTTTAAAAATAATTAAGTACTCCAATAGGGCTGTTACTTGTTATTAAAATGCAAACGAGATAGTGAATACACAATTTGCCGTATGCATTCATTTCTTTCAGCGCGCGGGTAGAAAAGTACTATTGATTTCATATTGCACGTGTAACGCTAGATAGTGATTTTTAAACGAAAATAAAAAACGTGAACACGGAAGACGTCTCAGAATTTACCAGTTTAATATAATGATGAATGAAGTTGTTCACTTGATGCTTTAATATTATATGAATCAGTACACTTTAGCCCGCTTGCCTACTTTGCCACTATGGCGATCGAAGACTAGTTTAATACATTTATTTTAAATGAATCATATCTTGAATGTTTTGATCAGTTTTACTGTGTATATATAAAACGGTTAATTTGTAGATTGTATAATATTACAGAATTATTACTATTTCAATATATAAAAATACTATTGCAATCATAACAGGAGAGAAATAAAATAAATCATTAAAAACAATCAGAAAAAAATAATATTAATATAATCAAATACGATATCAATCAAAACAATCACCATAGTTTGTAAGCAATTCATTTTTTTTTATATGAATCAGGCAAATTATATATTGTTCCTGCAGTAGCCAAGAATTAAGCATGCCCTGAATGTACTCCTGAATGCACATGTACTGAAGTACCAGATGATACGGTTTTAAGCTGGTCATATTTAGATGCAAGACTACGTCTAATACGATAAACGTTTTACAACTAATTTCCGTAAAAAAACGTCAAAATAAGTCATCATATTGTGAAGATATTTGAGTTTATATTATACTGAACACTGTCGGTCCATTTATACTGTCAGAGCGGCCATGATAAAAAAGTATTGTATATTATAATGGTACGTTCTTTATCGTTTTTGTTATTGTGTCTATAATTATTTCAACGTAGATTATGTACGTTATGATTTACGTCTATTTACTATTGGACAATCTCTATGAACTATTTGAAAGAACGAACACTACTTAATAGGTTGATGCGGGTCATGTTCATGGACTACGTGACTTTCGCATAATGTCATACGCTATCGTTATTTTTAAGAATCATTTGTATTTCGCTTTTTTGTAATAAACGTATATTACCAATAGCATCGTTAACCAGTAAAATGTCGCTGAAATTGGATGATATACACAGATTTACATCTTCGGATAGTGAAAACATTTACGCAGTGTCTTGTTTGTCACAAGGTCACCCCGAAATCTATTTTTGCTCAAAACCTACCAAGGAGCCGTCTGGTTTGTAAGAATTTTCTTTTAAGATTTCCCGCGCCTTCCTCGCATTCCTTTCGTGCCTGCTTTGTGTTGAAAATTTACGAATTCCTTGTTTTGTTGAATTTGCTTGTTCTTTTAATATTATAATATTTCTCGGTACATAAATAATTTTTCTTTGCCATTAACACAGTTGGCAAAGGCAGTCCAATGTTTTTCTCTAGATTTTTTAAAAAAATAAGTAAGAAATTACAAAAAACGAGCCTTGGCAGGTATTATAGCATATAACGTGTACACGTAGAATAAGAATAAACTATAGACGTCGCACAAATTACCCGAAAGCATCACGCTTTTAATGAAAAGTTACTTTACATTCAAACAAGCATCAGTTTTTAGAGTTCTTCAAAGAAAATTAAAGTAAAATTTTAATATCAAACAATAAATTACCTCGTACAAGACTTTCTTAATAAGGCTTAAGTCATAATTTAATAGTTTATATATGTTTTTCTCGACCATTTATTTATCGTATTTTTAAAGGAGAAAAATCTTAACGTATCACCATGTATCGTATGATATAATAATGAGCTTTACATCATATTATATTATATATTCAAATTATGTTAAAATATTCTAAAGATTCAATTGTTGACATTACTTATCGAAAAAGCTATCGACAAAAACTTTATATATGAAGTCTATTATTTAAACATTTTTTTAATCAAAAAACTATAAGAACGGAATAATTTTATGCTAAAAAACTAATATTCAAACATAATGGCAGTCTCCTGAGGCTTAAGAGCAGACAAAATAATATGATTACTCATCATATTACGTAAAATGAATTTCACGTAAGTAAATAATTAGCATGAACAACCTCTATAGTTTTTTTTGGAAGTTAGATTATTTTATTACTGTTACTATCGTGCCAATCTCCTTTATCTCTTTTGTGCTTTACCTGTCAAAGGACATATTTTTAAAAAAGTCGAGCTTAAGCAAAGCTAATCCCAAAAGGTCGCCTGTTTGTCGATAAAACTTTTACTCGTCGAGGATGATTCGCACATTTTTTATCACCTTCTTTGCTACATAAATCACTCAGATTTATTTTCACAATAATAGTGCGTGAGCTTTTTTGTTTTTTATTTTTAAAACCAAACGAAACTCATTACTTGTCTTTTCCTGTCGACAATATCTACAGTGATATGATCATATTTATTATTAGATTTTGTACTATTTAACATTTGTTTTATAATATGTAACCCTACTCATGAAATCTGTCACCACTATAGGATGTTTTTAATTCTCTAAGCATTGTCCGTATTTACAATTATTATTTTATACTATACAGTCTTCGAGAATCTCTCTCAATACTCAATCTTCTCGCATCTTCCTATATGCTAATAACAACGTCACATATATAATAATATCGAAATATACCCTATTCTCGTTTTACACGGGGATACATTCCAAAGAAAAGTAAGGTGCTCATATGAAAAATGTTAGATTTAGCTACACTTTAGTTTCACATATTATGTGTATTACTATTTAATATTATATTTCAAATAGTATAATTATTTAGTCATTCAGTATCAATACTAGGTAATAAGCGTGCTCTTTTACTATTTTTTTGTTGGCAAATTGTCGTAGTAAATCTTTTCCATGCTTGATTGTGTATCACCTTTCCTAGTTAATTTACATTAATATATTTAAATCACTAGATATAATGTGATTTGAGTGATGAAATCGATCAAGTGAGATATTTAGATTTTTATGCCGTGTTAAAGAAAAAAATCAGTGTAAATTAAATAATCATATTTTCTCTTGTACCGTGCTATTTCAAAACCGTGCAAAAATGTACAAAAAGAGAATTGTACTGTTTATTTTTTTTAGAGACTTAGGGTTTTTTCTTTACTAATGGTTTTTTTTACTTTCTCTAAAATGACTTAACGAGCGTGCACGCATATCGGGTTGATTTACGTTCTGTGTTATATTGTTTTTATTCAGAGCTGGACTATTTTGGTGAGTTAGAAAGAATATCCAAGAAGTAGTCCGCTGAATAATGATCGACGATCTAGTCAATTGAATTGATGTCCATGTGTCAGTAGGCAACGCTATATTTGGAAAGTATTATATAATTTCTAAATAATGTCGAGTGTAGACGCCGTTATACAGAACACTGCCACGAAATAATTAGGTATGGTAATATAATGAATGCTTGGTTTAAAACCTACTAGGGTCGATAATTTTAGATAGGAAGCAGGCTTTGTATATTTTTACTAAGCAAGAGGTGAAATAATAATATTATTATAATATACTAGCATGTCATAGACAAGTTGCTCTCTGCATAAATATGTATGTACCCACTGTCTTTGAATGTAAAACCTGAAAATTCGTGATAATTTTTGTTCAAGTAACAATATTTTACATCTTTATCAATTTACTACGCTCTCGTGTATGTTTAAATATTTTTTCGACAATATTCGCTGTCGTCTTTTTATTTTTTAAATTTAAAAAGAGACAACACGTGCACACGTTCCCGCTGTTAATATTGCCCGGGCTATCTTATCTTATATTTTGTATCACGTGCCCCCCTTACTTTCCGTCAAGTTTACGAACATTGTTGTACCCGTATTCTGAACGGACATACAATGTTGCCATTACTGCGTAATAAATTTCGCCGGAGGAATATTAAAATTGTCCCAAGATTATCCGCTCTTGAGAATACTAAAAATGCTATTTTGGCTTAGTTCGTGAGTTTGACTCAATTATTGTCTCAATTTATTCATTTATAAAAATCAGAGAGATAATTTTCCATACACTTACTTATTCACTATAATAATGTGAGAGAGACTTTCATAGTAAGTGCCCTCTTTTTTCGAGACAGTGAAGTGTCACTTTATATATTGAAATTAGCCGCAGGTAAATCAGGAAATTTGAATTTGGAACTGGCCTTATACAGATACTTGGCTTATATGAAATTTAGATTCTTTATATTAATTTGTCGATTTATCGGAAAGGATTTTAAAGAATGTATAGTATAATAACATAAAAAATAATAAAAGTGCATCCTTTAATAGATCTAAGCGCACAAACCGTTTCTGGTACTACAATTAATCATAATTATGCTGTTGACTTATTATTATAATTGAAAAATATGTAATATGCTATTTTTAACGTAACGTAAAAAAAATACACTAAATAATTGTCTTGTTTTGACACTATGAAGAATGACTGGAAGCCAATCACGTCCTTTGGAAGAGTCCCTACTTATATGTCGAAAGATGTGAAGTTTTTCAAGTTCGCTCAACATTCAAATGAAAAACCAGTCGGCTATTGCCTGGCTACTTGTAGTTATTTAAAAAATATGATGTCTCACGTTCAGCGTATGTCAACCAAGTATACTATTTGCGAAGTGGCACTTACGATACTTCTGAAGGTTTTGAAGTTTGTATTTATAACGGTTTTTCATGTGAAGATTTTATATGTAATTTCACACAATATTATGACAGTCTAAATAAAAATATTTGAAATAATCCTAATACGTCTTTTGTTTCCACGGAAGCCGTGGGACAAGTGTGCGCGTTTCGGAACTGGAGACTGCTGGTTTGATGCTTCATTACAGCACCTTAATTAAAATGTAATTGAAAAATAGAAACATCCAATGTATAAAGCTTAGTCATATATGATTCAAATTTTCACTCTCTATATTATATATTTTGTCTCCCCGGTAATGTAGTTGGTAGCGTGCGTGCTTAGCAATCGGGGGAATACGAGTTCGATTCCTCATCTGTCGGATTTTAAAAATCTAAAAATATAGGGCTTGATGCCCGTTGGGTTGAGCAATTGTCTGACAAACAATTCTCGTGAAAAATCATCTGTCAAAACATCTTCATATTGCGGAGATCGATATACTCCACTTTCAGAGTGGATCTTCATACTGTGTAAATCCACATGCTCCACTTTGGAGCGAACATGGTCTAAAAAATATTAATAAACCACTATGTTCTTCAAACATTGTAGTTATCTTATTATTTAGTAGTTTGAAAATATAATCTAATTGCTCTCTTAAAAGCTTTTTATGATAAAAAGTAATTAGTATTAGTTTTCCAACATCTGGAAACAAAAGTTTTTTTCTAAGAAATCTCATTAAATTATTTTTTCGGCGTCATTATTATTATCGAAATAGTTACTTAAAGAAAATTTTGCTCTGCTCGGTGAAGGCATTCATTCGTTTATTGTTTCGAAGGAATTCGGAAGTCTTAATTTTCCAGCTCACTTTTAATTCACCCAAATTAAAAGTTTTCCGGCGTAATATTTCAAATAAACGAGAATGAAAAGTTTCTTGAGTCGAGCTGGTTGAAACTAGTAGCGAATTTTCCAAACGAGAAAGAAAATTATTGTGATAGACAAGAATAAAACTTAAAAAGCATTCTGTTGGTAATTATTTTATAAACACTTTTACATACGAATGATACTAAAACATTTATTATAATAATGTTAAGCCTATTATTAATGTTCACTTTACTCCCACATTATTTTTCCAATATTACATATTCAGACATATTCAGAAATCATTATAAATAATTTTTTACTCAAATACATGGTGTATAGTTTCAAGTTTATAAAAATTAGATCAAAAGTAATATATTAAAATAAAATAATATATAATGAGATATCAACATCAATTTGTGTTTTTTTTTTTGTAATTTAATGTTGATGCTTAGCGAAATATAAATAAATTGCACATTTAAATAATTTTAAAATTGAAAACTAAATTATTTTACATGAATATCAAGTGAACTACTGCTACTTGAACTATCATTATATATGACAGAACTGCAATACATAATTATTTATCAATTACATAGATTTATAATTCAACAAACTAATTATTTATTATTTTGTTGGCGATTATTTTGCTAAATAAATTATTCAGTAAAAAAACAGTATAAATTCTTTATTCCATTGTTTGAATATCGATAACCATCGATATATGATAATACACAAATATGCAAAGAATTTTGTTGTTGTCATCAGTATTTTTATTTTTGACAACAGTTTATTTGGGGTCGTTGCTTTTGTGAATAAAATGTAACATTAAGCATTTAAATATTTTGTTTAAGGATCTATATAACCCTGAATTATTCCATATTAATTTTTCAAAATCCTTAATGTCAACCAAACTACGTAGTGGCTTGACATTTTTATTCAAATTTAATATGTCATTCACATTGGTCTTTATCTAATTTGATGTTTTTATTATTTTTTTCAGGTTTGTTGCTGGAACTTTTAACAAATACATAAGCAGAATACTGGTATGATTTTTTTAAATATTTATATTGAGTTAACATATCGGAGTTTGTTCATATTTATAAGCAATTCGTAATTGTAAGTAGCAATAATAATAAGCAATTCAGAAGATTCTTTCAAAATATTTTAATAAAACGAATCTAGTTTTCGTTCCATATAAGTTGGCTGATAGTATTTTTTGTGAGTATTACCAGTTTCCGAGGGCAAGCATAAATGAAAATCCTCTTCATCCATGGGAGTGAACCTTAAGTTTTAGACACTCTACGTCACCAGCCATATCCTGTTTAGTCTCATAATATTTGTTTACACAGGGACTATCTCCTGAAGTCATTATATTATTATAGGTAATACGAGTAGCGTTTTCAGTAAAGAGTCCCAGATACGCAAAGGATAGCTTCCGTGATACGACGTATATGACAAGTTATCAGAAAATATTGATTTTTTGTTAAAACCAAAAATTGCTTACCTGATGAAGTAAAAATAACATGTTCATATGGACATCTGCACTGAAATACAATCTAAACAATCTATGTATAATACGGAATCAGTTAACTTCACATAGTATTTTTCTCTTCATATCCGGTCATTATGTTCAGAATTTTTACTCGATATCACACCCTTCGAAATTATATCAACATCCGTTTACTCTCGCGCGTTCATCTTTTGGACAGTACGCAATTGTCGTCAGAACAAAAAGTGTAGAAACTATTAAGTGCTCTTTTACTGGTGGTATCAAACTTATACTCTGCCGAAATTCATACGTATTTAATAACGTTTGTTTATTATTTGCAACGAAGCAGCATTAAATGCTAAATATTGTCGGATCTTCCCAGACCAAAAAAAGAAAACATCCGCAATATCCGGTCTTAATGTTTATTGCTGGCAGATTCAGAAAAATCAAATCATGCATATTTATTAGCATCTATACAATCATTCCAAAAACAATGCTATTAAAATTATATTCCATAATTCGAGTTAATTATATTTGTTTCTTAAATTCGTATCGGCGTATTTCGTTGTATGTGTTGCCTTTTTTAATGAATAAGATTTTCCATTAATATATATTTTTTTGGTATTTATTTTACTGTCATGCAAAACTCGTTTCATTTGTTCTACTATTTTGGCTGCTGAATTTTCTGAGAATTCTTTTGTGTAACAGAAAAAACGAATTTGCATTATATGTGTAAACATTACTCAATTTATCTCCTCTCGGACCGACTGATAAAATACAATATTTACTTATCATATCGCCAACCTCCGAATGCAAACAATTGTACCTACCGATGCTATTTAATATTTGATAAAATTGCTGCGTTCAAACAAAAACGTTTGCATTTTTTTCCTTTACTTGAACTCAGTTAAATACGAGTATTTTTTTTTTTACTTAGAAATAATTACAAATACTGTACTACTAGGTAGGCGTAGGCATGCTATTTAAATATCACTCAGAAGATTTCAAATTCATTTCTTCATTTTCTTTCAATAATATGAAAAATGTTGATAATTTAATTGTTTTTGCATCAATTTTGCTCACTTATTTTGGTGAAATAATATTTTAAATATTCATATTAATTTCACTCTTAATGTCACTATACTTGATCGTTAAGCTAGTTGAATTATCGGTAATATTTGAAGGCGGTAATGAGAATTTATTAAAACACTTATCCTTTTTATATTTTGTATTAACTAAAAATTCTCATACGCATAGTTAAATTACGATTTATTCGGTGTTTGGTTAATCGAAATGCAAATAGATTGCAATGAAATGGAAGAAAAGTACTTTTTTACTGTTGTCGATCGTTCTATTATTTCGTTATATCCACTATAATTGTTGTAATAATACGTATAAAATACAATAATGATCGTTTACCGTAACCCTACTGAGAAGTGTCGCGTGATTTTGTGAGAATAGGTGAGAGGTCAGATTTTGTATTTTCATTTTTAGAACTAAAAAAATGTGACGTTAACTTAATAATTTTGTCATTTCGATGAAATAAAATGTCTATACGAGGAAAATTTCTGTTTATCAGAAAAATAAGCCAAATTTAATTAATAGGTTATTTTATAGTAGTGATAAAAGTTTATAGAAACATCTTTACTTTCGGCAATTCGTTATTATTAATTTAATGCATAACTAATTATTTTCGTTTGTACGGCAATATTCCAATGTTAGATTAATATATTTGGGGCGTTTTTATAAAATTCTACCGGTTTTTACTCAAAGAACGAATGAATTTCATTATTATAATCGCTGACACCAATTATGGGCCATATCAATATAAGCCAGTTGGTTAACGGATTTAGAGTGTTTCTGGAAAATCTTGATGATAGCGACACAATAGAAACAACCATTGAATAAACTTATCAATTAATGGAGTTACAATTTAAGATGTCAACCGATAGGCTCACTGGGGAAATTGTTAATAACTTTAATGCATTTTTCGTTTGTTGCAATAGCTCCATTTGCGAGAATGACATTTCTTTATTTGCAGTCGGCATGGATAGTAACCAACATCTTCCCGCGGCTAACTTTGAAAGGTCACAGTTTCCAAGGTGACATTGCAAAAGAACAAAACACACCGAGGCGTTTATAATAATAATTTCACGATATTTATTCAAGAGATTCGCTGCTTCTTTTTTCAGTGTTAGAGGGCTTGTTATTTATCATTCAATAATATAATGCTACAGACTTTAAAAAATAACGAAGTATCGATTTGAAGCCAGACATCCAATATAACACATTCGACTTTGAGACATCTTAATAATAAATACGACGTACGAAATTATGTTTATTCAAATCCGAAGTTAAGCCCACGCGTATTCATAGAAATATTATCAATCAAAAAATGATTGGTTATTTTCGCGGTTAATATAGCATTCGATATTTTTATATTGAGTTCATCTGAAGCATTTTTTTTTTATTAAAGTAATGGTCAAAATAATACTAGCTTAGAGATATATTGGCAAGTAATTTGAGGCGGATGCTTTAAAATTTAAGATACAATTTACATTTGACGAAGTCTAGAATGTTGACAAAACGGGTATAGTGTTGATTACCCCGCTATAACTTTAAAAAAATGAAGATTTTGTTAATTTTTTTCAGAATAAACACTATACAATAGACTTTATGTTTGTAGACATTATGTTTATTCTGTTTCTCATTTTTATATATCCATTCTGTGTCTCCATAAAGTATACAAAGTCATATCACTCATGAAATGCCGAATGGTATAACCTAGATATTAAATGTAATAAGTAGTAAATTTTCAAACAGTTAAATCAATATCTGTCAAATACCAATGATCAAAAGTATTAGTTTATAAATCAAATGAATCTTAATCGATGAGTAAGTAATTCTTTGATTTCAGACGGATGAATGGCGTGACTATTAATGTGAAACAAGAAAGCTTATTCTGGTTTTGAAGCTATTACGAATTTTGGGCAGCTTTTCATTTCAGTTAAAATATTCACTTATCATTATTAAATCAAAAAGTTATTCGGCCTTTGCTAGACAACAGTCTATCGTGAAACGGCACCTGGCATCAGCACTTGATATAGCACAAAATATTGATCATTTATTAGGATTTTAATTAAAGTTGTGTAGTGTAAATAGTATTGAATATATATCATGTTGTGAATGCGTCATTCTTTATAATGTTTATTTATTGATATGTGTTTGCTCTTAAATTTCATATTTTTGGTCGTTTTAATAAGTCAACTATTTTCTGTAGTGGCAAGGGTACCGGTCGATAATTGATCTCGCCCTCAAGCTTCACGTGTGTCCCAAAATAAACCTCAGCATCACTTTGATTGAAGTTTTTGGATCATTAAATACCATTTGTTGTTCAACTGTGTTAACTGAAGGGTTTTGGCCTACGTATATTTGTGTAGTTACTATAGGTCACGTGTGGCGTTTCAGAAGTTTCTCAAATTATAGCATACGAACTACGTAAAAAAAATCCGTATTATCACGAATAACTTATATATTTTAACATGAAAGAAAATCGAATTTTTTAAAGGGATGTTAAATGTTCTATAGTCGTAGACTTGATCTAAAGACATGATTTCAAGGGTCCTACCAATAGTCTTAAAAATAGAAGTCATCATTTATACTAATCAATCTTCGTGAAGAAGTTTAAAGTTGGTGAAAATCAAATTTAAAAAAAAACTTTTGATATCATAATAGACGTGTAATTAGATTAGTTTTTTTTTATCAAGTATCTCTGATATAATTTTTATTTTCTAATATTGTTTTATTGGTGAGAGAATCATAAATATATTGGATAGATTGCAAAATTAATA
Source organism: Rhyacophila evoluta (assembly GCA_022683975.1). Lineage (NCBI taxonomy): Eukaryota > Metazoa > Arthropoda > Insecta > Trichoptera > Rhyacophilidae > Rhyacophila > Rhyacophila evoluta. The sequence continues at coordinate 12,082 of JAGVSQ010002280.1, read as the reverse complement.
CTGAATTTAAAAAAAACTCATAAGATTTTTTTTGGAATTATTTCTTCTTACATTGGTATCCATTATTTCATTAACACATATTCAATAAAATAAATCACCAGAAAAAAATGTGTGATTGTTCTTGAAAATGATATCACAAAAAAGTTATAATAGTTATGTTTGGAAGCTATATTTAGAATAGTATGTATTATATATTTAAATACATTTATAGTTTCATTAAATGTATTAGTTTACGAAAAAAATTAAATTCACGAAAAAAGGGAAAAGAAGAGAGAATATGAAAGATAATCATGTTTTGTTGAAATATTTAATCGTACCGCCCACTTGATGAAAATAAAAGTGGTGATTTAGCAGTCTTGTTCATTTATATTCAATCTCATACCTTATAGGTTTGTCTTTTAAATGTGAATATGCGAAAAAATATTTGAGGATAACTCCGTATCCGCAGCTCGCGTCTACCCAATCTCGATTTGTTCAGCGGAGTGAAAATGACATGGGACCACACCGAACCCCTCTTAAGGTCGGTTATATTATTCTGATTATGCCGAAATCCCAATGGATGAAACGTACTTCGACGGCGATAAAAATATTAAGAGGATCAAATGCCTCCAAGAAATACCAATGGTGGACATTATTTTTGACATTGAGAACACGCAAAGACCTTTGCTACTTGACATACCTCGACGGATACAGGTGTGAAATTTTAATATCCAAACCGCTTTCGTGTTACATATCCTTTCGTTAAATATAATCGTAAAATATATATTATATTAAATCGTTTTTTTTTTAATTTTATTCCATTAAACTTTACACTATTTTTACTATCATCGGCATTACAGTCTAATGTAGTTTTTTATCGCTTCCATATCAACATCAATCTGCCGCAATATTCCTTCATTATCTTTGCTACCATAATACAGTTTTTTTTTATACTTCGTTGAACTACAATATATCAGTATTATTCTCTGGGATATCATTTCACCCACCTGTCCATTAAAGTTTCCTTTGAGTAGTTAAGTCGTCGTAGTAGATTTGAACTAAGTCATTATCACAAGTTTCGAGAAAAACGCATCCGAAACAAACAAACAATATTAAGCTATCAAAATTAGTGACATAGTTAATTCTCATGCCAGGATTCCGAATATGAGTTTAACTCAATTTTGCCCAATAGATGACATGGTTAGAATCAATTCTTTTATGACGAAGTCCCTTCAATTCTTGACGTGGCATGCCCATCATCACAGTTCAATACGAGGAATTGTAAAAAAATAATAGCATAATATAATACACAAAGATCGTGCTTTTTTATCGTTTAGCATGAGCCATCTTCACATACGCGTTTGAAGACTATTGATCAAAGATCAATTAGTACTCAATAAACCTCTTCGTATTCACAACGATTCTCAATTATTAACGACTTAAAACGCATTTTGTACTGATGAAAAATTTCTGGATAATTTCTTTAGCAAGTTATGAAATATAATATGTAAAATAAACGTTTGATTAATGAGTATCACATAGTGATATTAAAAACAAGTATAGAAACCACATTGTGATATTTTTTACTAGTATATAAATAATAAAAATTTACTAGTCTACAACGCTGTAAGAGTAATCTTTAATATTTAAATACTCCAAGCTTAGGCGCGTAGTTGTTAATCGTCTCAATCTAGAGTAATAAATTTGAGTCTCGTACTTTCATTAAAACTAACATCTCTTTTTTGGACATTTGTATACTAGACACCAAATAATTATAACACATTGCATTGGATTTTATTGAAAGCAGATATTTACTGAGTTGTACCAATGGTACGGCTGTGAAACTGCTTCAGATACATCAGCGCAAGACGATAAAAGTCCTAGCTTAGTTATAACTTTTACAGAGTTTGTTGGTAGCCAACGTCTGGTAACTAATATGACATATCGATGGCTTAATCTGCAAACCATCAAAACAAACTATGGAAAATTTTTGGAAGCAAAAAAACTTCGGTGACGTGTATGTTAATGCATAGAGTTGGCTGGTGTCTGAGGATGATTTTAAGTATTTCATTTTTTTTTATAAATTTCTTGCGTACTGAATGCGATAAAAAATTAAAGCTGAATATAATGGTATCATAATCGGTTTTTCTACCGAGGGTGGAGCTAGTTTGTTTGCGGATTAAGCCGTCGATATTAAAAATACGACCTTGAGATACTGCAATAATATTAATATTGCTACAGGGAAAAAATGTAGTGATAATTCTTACGAATAAAGATGTAATTCGTGAAATTTTCCTTTAATATTTTATCCTGTAAGAGTATTTTATAAGTTCACTTCTTGGTTATTTTATTTTTATTTTTATGGAGCCTGTTTTTAATGGTTTTTGATTATATCTGACATTTTACTACACGTTTCGATGTCAATTTATTGCCATGACATTATGTAGTTATTAGCAATCGTAGCAATGCACAATGTTATTAATTACTACCAATTTAATTGATTGATCGTCGGTTGATCGTGACTAGTATTACAATACACCAGGGTCATCGGAATATTGTGCATTTTTTCTCTCTTCACTCGACAACAATAACTTATCTCCGTATGTATCGGCGTGGTTTATGAAGTTGCACGTCAAACGTTCTGTAATGTTCGGCCAATGATAATTTCGTATGAATGACAAACATGGTTATACACAACTTGAATACCTGTTTTATCATTTTTGTCTCAATCATTTTACATCAAAAAAAGAAGACAGAAAATACGCGTATGTTATTTACTTTACACTGATGCACAATTCTTAATTCAAAATTATTTGAAATTCGTCAACATATATATTCACGATTCTTAAATCAAATTTATTAGAGATTTGTAAACTCAATTCTGATTCTTTGACTCAAAATTATTTGAAATTGGAATACGAATCGTTATTCGTATATGGTTTTTGTCGTGTGTCTTTTTCGTATGCATGGCTATGATATGTATGTATGCGAAATATAATATACATATGTACTTGAAAAAAATAAGAGACCCGCTCCAATGTACTCGTATATTAACGAAGCTATCAATCTTTAAATGGTTATTATGATCATCCATACAATAAAAAAAACCATTCTATTTAAGTAACCATTATTAGGGTCCATTAGTAAATTCTAAAAAAGGATTTTTTCTTTATTGAAAATGGATTCTATTACCTATTCAAGACATTAATTACTCTTTTGTTGAAATGACACCACAAAAAATGTTGGTATATAATATATACCAATATTTTGTATGGTGTATATTCACTTAAAACAAGTGAATATAGATGAAATAAATATTTTAATACAATAAATTTAAAACTATTATTTTTATATCTTACATTAAATATAGTATTGGACCATTTAAGAAAGGATTTTTTTCGTTGAAATTATAAACTAATGACGTCAAACGGCAAAACTCAATAAATGAGTTCAGTCAAACTAAGGAATCACGCATTTTTATATGTATTATGTTCGCCCCGTAAGTGGAGCATATATACTTAAATACTGTGAAAATGTCCGTTCCGAAGCTGGAGTATGTGGAACTCCACAATGTGAAGACGTGTCTTGACAGATCATTTTTTACGAGAATTGGTTGTCAAATAATTGCTCAATTCAATTAGCATCTGATGCTAAATTTGTGATTCTTAAAAATCCAGGAATCGAACCTGCACTCTATTGATACGACGCATATGTATACGTATACCTGAGATTTAGAGGTATTTTACGTTTGCTGTGTCATGGTATACGCCTATGAGTATTTAAACTTGATAGATGTCGAAGAAGAAAAAAAGTGTTACCATAGATGTTTTACGATCTTTTTCTTTACAAAGTTTTTCTTGTGTGCCAAGTTTTAGCAGTGTGCATAGTTATACCATAAATAATCTCTAGTGATTATCTGATTAAATATGTTACAATTGTTTGCATTTTTCAAATCACGGCTCTTTATTGACGTATATTTTTAAACACAACACGTCGGGATGATTCAATATCTCGTGATCTCCGTCAGAGGTAATTTTATTCACATTCATTGTATGCGATGCATATTCACCACGTTAGCACATGATTTCAACATCGCACGTGAACAGGTCCGTCCCAGATATAATCCCGCCCACAGTAAAATAATCTACATACGATTCATAGTAAATATATAAAGTGAACACATCTTATCTTGTTTCAATGTATTTGACCACTTTTTGAATAGTCTATAATATTGATTCCCAACGTGGGCAATATCGCCCACCAGTGGGTAATATAAGTAGCTTGGGTGGCGATCGAAAGTCAAGAAATAATTCAAGTATACAACTCGGCTTATCATCGAGTAGTATATAAAAAATCTAAATGCTCTCTGTCATCCAATTTGTGATCATTTTCTTATGCGTTTTTCATTCCAGAATAGCATACGCATCATTTTTTTTGTATTCGCTTAAATTGGTACAAATTATTCACATATTATGTTTCGCCCGAAATGTTAAATTAATTAATTGTCGCACTTTAAAATTGGCGCTCTTATTCGTTGCCTTACTTTGCTTTATGATACGGGCCTTGACGTTTTTGTAAACAGCATCACGGTGTAATAAATTTGTATTCAAAGTGTAGAATGTGTACATATAAGGGCACTATTTATCTTTATAAAAACTGCGCTCCTTTGAACCAATTCTAATGCACTGTCATTGACAGTTGTACATACATATCGGTAAGATATCAATTCAAAACGTGTACTGCGTAATAAACGATTCCAGGACAGTAATCGATCACGCGTCGCCACTTTCATATGACCGCATTCGATATTCGACTCTTGAGAGAACCTAGCCTGTAAAAATAATATGTAACCACGTAATAGGATACCGAAAAATTTGCTATTCAAACTCTAACGGACCGTCCAAGAGATCCAAAAGAACATTAAACCGATCAAAATATTCTAGAAATATAATATTTCAAGGACGCATAGATCATTTAGATGCTTATGTCGTCCTACAAAAAGGGTTTGTGATTATTATTAATCTTTTTTAACCTCTGTGCCCGATTTGATAAGTGTGCGCTCTTGTAATCACTCGGTGTCGGAAATCGCTGTTTCAAGTCACATATATTAGAACCTCGATATAACGAACTAATGTATGTATATCTGCATGTCTGTATCTTGATAATCAAACACAACCATTTTCCAATGTTTGCACTCTCACTTCTTCATGTATTTGTCCGTTATATCTGTATTTCATTATATTGTGGTTATACTGTACTTACACAATAAATGTAGAAAGGAGATGCCCAATAGACCAAGATCACTCCGAACCTCATTAAAAGTGATTTGTTAATGTACATTTAGACATTATGGATATGAATGTGCTCCATATTTAGAGTAGATGTTTCCACGCAGTTATCAAATCGAACGCACTCTTCTTGTCAAACTGAATCAGCATGTAACATAAAAAATATATTTACTTACAGCACTTTAGTCTCAACTGCAATATAGTAAAAATTGAGATGTGTATATAATTATAAGATTAATTGATTAGACTAAACCGGAATATAATTATTTAATAAATATATTCTATTTTGGTCTTGTTGCGGTCCTGCAAAATGCAACAATGAGAAATTATGTAACTATTTTCGTATGTCGAAATACTACTGTCGAAGTCATAAATCAAAGTGTATCTTTTAAACAGAGATAATATTCTCGGAAAATATTCGCCACGTGATTATTCTATCGATGTGATTTTATCTATCTCGCAATTAATTTTATTAAGTTTGTTTAATTAATGTTTTTTCCGTATGTTTTACATTTTATTAATCATTTATGACTAACTATAAAAACGATATATGAACACATAAAAAATATACATTAAACACAAAATATATTGCTATAGAATTAAAAGGATTGCTTGATTCATGGCAAATTGATCGTACATATCTCCAGCATTATCACATCTACAAATTGAGGTATACTAGGCGTTGCACCAGTCAAATGAATACCTCCACACAGTTTCCTCTATGTTATGCCATTTAATAATAATCCATAGATCTCTTTTGGCTGTCGAAACTTCGTCCAATTATTACTGCGTCAAAATTGTCGAACTTATTCGATAAATCCACCCTATTTCAAGCATATTTCGTTATAAAGAGTTTGCAAAATACTTCGTACAACGATAATTGACAAGAAATAACGTACCGATATTTATGTTTAAATACGCTGAAATATGTTTATAGATCTTTTTGTACATCTAATTAAAAGATAAATCCGACGAAAACACACCTTTCTGCTTGCCGCAAATTGAAATGAAAATAAAAAAATTGTTATACGTCTTCATCTTCTTTGAGTTATAATTAATCTCTTTCGAACAGAGAAATGTTAATGTTCTAAAGAATAAAATTGATATCCAGAATTTCTCAAATAAGTACTTTTATTCTCTATACAAATATGACGATGTTGAAAAATAAAAATACCATATTGCTGTGTCAGTGAAAACAATAGATAAAGTGCCAATGTAGGACCTTCAAAATTTGCATCGATTCCTTGAGATGCGCGCTGGTTTATGGATGTTGAGTAGTTTGCATATTATTCCTCAACATATTTGAATAATATGTCGTAAATTATTGCAATAATATAATATAATTATATTACGAAGGTTAGACCATTGTTTTGAAGCAAAATTTTCAATACCAACCGGATGTTAACACGTTCTCTACTCTACCATACATAATATATTCTTTAAAAAGATGTAATTTTATTATCTTGTAACCAAAATAGATTAAATTAAGCAAATAAACCTCCTCAAGCATTTGTAACTCATTTTTTTTCATAACTTCTTTCGAAATTGTATAAAATTAACTTTAATATCCAACTTTACCTGGAATAGATTGAGGCTCATGCTATATTCAAATTATTTTTATTTATCTTACTACTGTAAATTTATAAAAATTTATTTCAATTCTTGGATGTATAAATTTTTTTTAGTCTCTTGTTAATGTGACGATGTTATAAATTAAATAAAAATAAAACTTTTGACCTAGATAGTAGTAATAACATAGTAGATAATAATAACACAGTAGTAAAAATAGCATTTAAAAAATTCACACTGCTGCTGTTCATTGTTTGAGAAGGGTTCTTGTGACAGACACACACATATTTCTATTTTATAGTATAGATATAAGATGATCTATTCCATGTCGGTGTCGAATAAAGATATCACACTGTTATTTATGTTGAATTTAGTACTTTAAGAACTTTGAGCAATGTCTACAGGCGCAGGCGTGCTGTCAGTGATTTTTATACCATTATATAAAAGATCGCTATTATTAAACCTTAGGTTCCTACACAATTACGTTTCTATATTTACATAGACGTGATTGATTGATAAGATGTTTTCTTAGAGACATTTCGATCAATGTATCTTTATGTGTAATTAAAATTTGTAACGAATATTTTACGACCATTCGAAACATTTTGAAGGCTATTTTTAATTAGTGATAAAGTAGTTTATGACGCAAAAAAAGATCGTAGTATGGAGAGGGTTCAAATTCATTATCATCATGTGTTATTGTTTGTGTTGAATAGAGGAAAATTTTCATTTTACGGGCAATCACTGAAGCAGATTCCATTGAATTCATTAGGTGGTACTGGCTGGTACAAATTGTGGTATAGAAAAAAAAACAATTAGTCGTGAGTCAAAACCGCGAACAATCTGACTTAATATAATGAAATATTCAATACAGGTACACTGAAATAAAAATGAATATATCTATAAAGAAGTATTTTACCGATGTATGCGTTAAATTTGGGGAACATAATATCAAGATAAAGGCAATACATAATTCTTAATCTTATTAATAATCGATTTGATAGTTCAAAATGTGTTAAATATTATTTGGAAGGCTATACAATTTAGATTGGCCTCTAGAATCTTCTCCCTGAAACCCGAGAGATTTACGTTTGCGTTTTGAAGCCGGCGATTGCGAGTTCAAATCTTGCAGCAGCAGGTTTTTTTTTAAATTCTAAAATTCATTTAACATGCATCATAAGTTGCGTAATTTTGTGCAAGCAATACTCGTGAAAAAATTGGTAAAAAATAAATCTTAACAATGCAAGCTGTATTTTACTTCATTTTTATAAGCTTTTATTATACTGTTGAAATGATGCTCCACTTTTGGAGTGGCCATTGATGAAAATAATGATTGAGCTTTTTTCAAAGCAAGAGTATTCAACATCATCAGGAGACCAGAGGCTACAACATATAAGACTTAATCAAATAATAATTGTCGTTCTCTGCTTTCGCATCATATAGAAAAAATATTAGCTGAATCAACGTTTACTTAGTGCAACAATTGAGGGGTATATTCCCAAAGTGAGCTTATTCCACTATGCCAAAATTTTTAGAATAATAACAATAATTTAGAAATAGTACAAAAACCAGTAAAAAAAATCAATTTCAACACGCATTAAAAACATACTATACGGTTGTTTTATGGTATTTATACTTGCTCAAAATGTTGTCTTTATAATTTTGCCATAACGAAATAAGTTCACTTTGAAAATACACCCCTCAATTATCGTATATCTAATGAATCAAATTTTGACGTTTAAAAATAGTGATATATTCTGCGTGTTTTAATCTTGATAATAGCGTCTTAACCACTATAGCTATCGACAAAACTATTTAACCTCTTGAAACGTTATAATGTATTACACAATTATTAAACCGCTAAATCTTACATACTCGCATACATGTCTGTATTTATAATAAACGAGTGAGATTTATATTAGTAATTTCAAACAATATTCGGATTACGTGCAATATTTTTGTTACGTTTGCCTTTCAACTTTCATTCCGGTCATAGGTTAGGTCAGCTACACAAAAACTGTTTCCTACCAAATGAAATACGTGTTCCTACAAGATACTGGTCGTATAATTATGATTGTCTGATGATACCTGTACTGATAGTACCTAGCACAATCTCAGCATAGAGCCCGTCCTACTTAAGGAATCAAGTTATTATTATTACGTTGAATGAATAATTATAATCATACAAACATAAAAGTGTGGGAATACAAATTCAAAAACATAGCGTCTTTGTTCATTGGCCATGGCTTCTTGTCTTATAAAACTTTATTAAAATCATGTACTAATTCAAATTCGCGCTTAAATATTTAAGAAATTCGAAGATCTATCTGGATGCCCAATAGATTAAGCAATTGGCTGACAACCAACTCCACTGATAAAATCTGTCACATTACGGATTAGCTTATAGCTTATCTCTTCTTTTTTTAGTTATTAAACTAACTAAACTACTATCAAATAAAATATGCGCAGAATTTTTATTGGGAAGTAACTATTACTAATTACAAAAAAGATGTGGTATTACGTTATAATATTTAGAGACAAAGATAACAGAGAGAGAGTAAATAAGTGAGGATTACAGACACAGCACTGACGCAAACAAAAAATATGAATCATTGAATATCAATGTTGTTTTATCATAGCTAGATATTTTTCTTTTATTTTTTATAAACTATAAGTATATACTATTTGAATGTGCCCTATATATAATATACGTGTTGATTTTGAAAGATTTCCGGAATCGTTTCGCGAAATGACGTCTACGATACAACATAGAGATAAAATAGAAACACCTTCACAAATCTAATCACATAGAATTCGAAAGGGTGACCTTTGACTATGGAATCACGAACTGTATTATCGTTTCAGTGATATTCAACATTTTTTACCGTTATTTCACATACTAATCATTGCCAAAACATACTGTGTATTTTTCAATAAGTTAAATAACACGAAAACAGTGATTATTTAATATGATGTTGTTTTTGATATAGCATGAAAGAGTGTACATATTATGCATAACACAGTAGAGCCACAAAATAAATAAGTCGTTAAGAAAGGCGAATGACACAGAGATAATGAATTTTCATCGTTTTGATTATTTTAATTAAACTTTTTTAAACCACGAACATCTTTGAGGGAACCAAATAACTATTAGGTTGGTATGTAGCTTAAAAATCTTAAATTGATGTAATAATACTTTTGTGGAAATTTGTAGAAAATAAGAATAACAAAGGAGGGATCATAATAGAAAAGACCAGGATTGAACATTATCGCGAAGTAATACAATAATCATTATGATTTGGATGAATGAAATTGTTTTTTTAATGTAATCAAATTTAACTTTAATATAATATAATAATAAATAACTCATTTTTAAGTGCCGAGTTTCTTTTTGCTTTTTTTGAACAAAAGCAACATAAATCTTAAATATGTTTTATATAAACTTACTTGTACTCTTGTATCAAAAATTATAAATGGATTAAAATGAATATATACAGCTATATATAGTAATTAGTTATTGTTAACTGAAAAAATTATAATAAGAATAGCAAAAACAATTTGATCTAATATTTTACATAAATCATGCCATAATATATCGTGTATTTTTTAACCAAATATGCTACGAACGTGAAAACTGGATATTATGAATCTTGAAAGTGTAAAATTTTGTCTTGATGGATTATTTTTATGAGAATCACTTATCATATTGGGTATTAAGTCCTGTATACAGTTTTTTTTATAGAATTTTGTTATTTGAATCTTTAATTTTCGAAGTTAAAGTGCACCTACTTACTAACTCGGCCATCGATGCGGCAATTAAACAATATAAGCCCATACTAATTTATTTATATTTCTCGTTTTTGTAATGTTACTGTTTATAGTAATATTACATCTTATATATGTGGTAATAAAATTTAATTCTATGTAGAAATAACACTGAGAATATATCTTCAAGTATACGGAAAACATGAGCGATTTCTCAAAAATCGCATTACATTATTGCTACAAACGTAACATATTATAGCAATGTACACGGTTTATCTCTTAAAGAGCGCTGCGTGATGGAAAATTTTCTTCTGGCAGGAAAAAGGAAAGGACGGCCTTTTTCCCCCATCTGCATTTCAAGTCACGACTCGGCGATTTCGTTTGAAAAATTCTAAATGTCATGCGCTCGTCTTTTGTCTTCTTGGATATCTTGTCGAATTTGCGGATGTGAGGGTACCAACGTCTGCCGGTGGCTGCTCTAATGCGATACCTTAGTGTCGTGTATGCTGTTACTTGAATATTTTAGAAACCGATTGATATATAATATATATATTACACAAAAATACATGTTATTCCAAAGCTTTCTAAAATTTATACAATTTCATATCGACTGAATATCGAAAGAAAAAAAACAATCAAATACATTTTCTCAGATAATCACAATGTGTACAACTTAATACACGTTTTATCAAAAGGGCTTAAGCTCCAAATTCCAAATTAAGTTTTTATATTGAAGGTTTGTGAATTTTGTGACTAAAAAAAGGACTTATTAATTAACTTATTTGATTGGTTGTTCTTAAATAACTTAATAAAAGATTGGATACGTAAAATAGTTTTTGCAGTCTTAATACACTTCAAGGTTCTGTTTGTTATTTTGACTTTGACCCTAAATCGTTAAATATACGTTTTTTGTGTCTCCTGTTACTTTTTCTTCGTGGATTACATCACTTTTCCTTTCTACAACCGAATGTACTATTCCTGTTTTACTATTTGCATTTGCCAGACTTTACTTAAACGAAGAGTTTTCCAAAAACTCCAAGTATTATTTTCTCAAAATTATAAAAACTTTTTTAAAAATAATTATTAATAGTAGATCTTTGTATGTAAATATAATATAATATATTAGTTCAGTTTTCATTACTTCCACGTCGCATGTGCACACGTGACCGTACGCTAGGCCAAAGTCGTGTCGCAAATACCAATCCATCTAGAAGTTTATAATTTTCGGGAAGTTTTGAATTTTAAATCAATTATCTACCCAATCCATCAAGCACCATCAGTAGATACTGTAACGTATAGATTTATTTAACACTTTGCTGAACGCAGCAGTTAGGAGTAACTCAATAAGGATTTGTTTTAAAATCTAAGATGCAGGACTCGATGAGTTTAATAATACGCTGACAATAAATATTCGTGAAAAAATCTCTTAACCCTTTCATAGCCGTAAATAAATCACGCCGCAGTGCTTATCAGGCCTAATA